>JALPCE010000115.1:0-66476 GCA_026538705.1 Aureobasidium sp. GC_Fusr_1
TACACCAATCCCCTGCCCTTGAACCACTGGCCTCGCATCCGCATCTCCCTCTGCAATAGCTTTGCCCGGCGAATCTTTGAGTGTGACTATGGGACGTTGATCGTATCCACAGGTCTCTAGCTCGTCTTGGGTGAGTACGGGAGTTACACAGGCATCTGTGCTGTCGAAGATTTTCTCCCAATGAGAACGGGGTTTCGCGGCAAAGGTTTTGGTAAAGAGGTGGCGGAGGGAGGGCCAGGTTGTGCGGTCTTCTCTGGGGCCTGGGAGGGAAGATGGAGAGATGTCGAGACCTTTGAGTAATTGAGCGAAGAATTGAGGTTCTAACGCTCCCCTGTTGTTCGGCATGATATCAGTGACTTTAATTTGCCGCTTTTGTTGTAGTCATGGTAAAAAAGGGAGAAGAAAAAAAAAAGAAAAAAGGAAAAGCAAACACTTACACAGCCATATATCCCCCATCGCTACACTCATAAGTATCATAATAGGGACACCCACCATCCAACAAATTTTCTCCCCGTGGTTTATCCCACATAGCCGTCTTTCGCGCAAATCTAGGCATGACGCCCAAATAAGCAGCTCCATCCACCATGTTGGCTTCCACAACCTGTCCCAACCCAGTCTTGTGTCTCTGCAATACCGCCATCACAATACCCAAAAAACAAACCAAGCCTCCGCCGCCAAAGTCACCTAGTAGATTGGCAGGAGGCGTGGGAGTAGAGTTTGCACGACCGAGTTGGGACAACACGCCAGAGACGGCGAGGTAATTGATATCGTGGCCTGCCATGGGTGCATACTTGCCATCTCTGCGAAACCCAGTCATGCGAGCGACAATTAGACGAGGATTCAATTTCAGCAACACGCCTTCTGGCGCCAGACCGAGTTTTTCGAGGACACCCGGGCGGAAAGGGTCGATGACTATGTCTACATTTGGGATCAAGGAGAGGATGAGAGAGATTCCGGCTGCTGATTTCATGTCCACGGCTATGGAGGATTTGTGGCGTGTGAGGAGGTCTGCTGTTGGTGGCGGTGGAGATTTGTCGCTATGTGCACCTGGGACTGCGCGGTCGATACGCAATACAGAGGCGCCCCAGTCGGCTAGTAAGAGGCCTGCGAATGGTCCTGTACATTGTATCCATAAGCAGGTATAGTCGTGTAGATGGATGCTCGGAATTACCTGGAGCTAGACCTGCAAACTCAAGCACGCGAAGGCCAGTCAATGGCGGTGGTTGTGCCATTATTGTCAGCTTCAATGACAAGAACGCATACAACTAAAGGGCGATGTTGTTTAACGAGTACTCGAGTATAACAAGATGTCGTTCATCAACCTCGGTCGCGGAGTGATGGTCATGACGAAGATGCGGGGAAACACATGTCGAATTTACAACAACGCTTCAGAAAATGAGATTATATACAGCCTCGAAGGACCATGTAAACGCCCAGAAACATACAAAAACAAATGTCTATTGGCTTCTCTACTCGTCCATGACGGAAGCGAACTTTTCGTTCATCTTCTGCAAAAGCTCCTCGTACTGCGTTAGAGGTTAGTATTGTGACTTTAGAAAGAGGAGGACATTCACAACTCACCTTCTTGACAATCTTCTCCTCACCGTCATCCGGAATCTCGAACTTCATGCTTCTGAGTTCGCTCTGGATCTCACCAGTAGCCTCTCTGACCTTGCTCCAGGCATGGCCTTGGGAGATGGCCTTCTGGGCCTCGTCGTGGAAGCTCATCATGTTCTTCATCATCCAGAAAGTCTTCCACAGGGGACAGAACTGATCGTAGTCACTGTAACCGTTTTGTTGCAAGAAGTCCTCCTTGAGCAGAGTTGCGACGTCAAGAGTGATCTTGTCACCATCACCAAGAGCCGACTTTCCGACCAGTTGCACGACTTGCTCGAGATCCTCGGAAGTGGTCAAAAGCTCCTTGATGCGATCACGCAGACGAGGGAACTCGGGGTTGTTTTCTTGGTAGTACTTCTCCAGCGAGGTCGTGTACTTTGAGTAGGAGAGCGAGGTGTTGATCGAGGGGAAATGCTTACGTTGGGCAAGCTTCTTGTCGAGACCCCAGAAGACCTGCACAATACCAAGAGTAGAACTGGTAACGGGGTCCGAGAAATCACCACCGGGAGGAGAGACGGCACCGACAATGGAAACACTGCCCTTGCGGTCAGGGCTACCAAGAGCAGTGACACGGCCAGCACGCTCGTAGAAAGAGGCGAGCTTGGCACCGAGGTAAGCAGGGAAACCTTGGTCAGCAGGCATCTCTCCGAGACGACCGGAAATCTCACGAAGAGCCTCGGCCCAACGAGACGAGGAGTCAGCCATCATGGCAACGTCCTTACCCTGGTCACGGAAGTACTCGGCGACGGTGATACCAGTGTAGATGGAAGCCTCACGGGCAGCGACGGGCATGTTGGAGGTGTTGGCGATGAGAGTGGTGCGCTTCATGATGGGCTCCTTCTTGCCGTTGACGTCAATGGTGAGCTCGGGGAAGTCCATCAAGACTTCGGCCATCTCGTTACCGCGTTCACCCTGAGACACAGACAAAGATTAGCATGGGCTCTGTGAGTTTGGGTGGTACAAGGCTGGACGTACACATCCGACGTAGACGATAATGTCAGAGTTGGAGAACTTGGAGACAGACTGAGAAATGACAGTCTTGCCGCAACCGAAAGCGCCAGGAATACAGACAGTGCCACCCTGGACACTGGGGAAGAGGGCGTCGAGGACACGCTGACCGACGATGAAGGGCGAGTCGGAACCGAGCTTGTCGTTCACTGGGCGAGGGACACGGACGGGCCACTCCTGCATCATGCTGTACTCGGACTTCTTGCCCTCAAACTCGACCTCGAGGATCTTCTCGTCGACGGTGTAGCTTCCAGCCTCGGCGATACGGGTGATGGTACCGCGAGCTCTGGGAGGAAGAAGGATCTTGTGGTCGCTGAGCAGCGAGTTTTCCCAGACGGAACCGAAAACGTCACCACCGGTGATGTGGTCGCCAACCTTGTAGCCAGCAGGCTTGAAGTCCCACTTTCTTTGGCGGTCCAGAGCGGGCACATCGATACCACGGGGAATGTAGATGCTGTTGGAGACGTCCGAGATACCCTTGAGCGGGCGCTGAATTCCGTCGTAAATGGTCTCCATCAGACCGGGACCGAGCTCGACCGACAAGGGCTTGCCGGTTCTGTAGACGGGGTCACCGACGGTGACACCAGCTGCTCTGGATCAGCATGTTGAGTGTGTTTTGTGCGTGCATGTAAACGTACCCGTCTCTTCGTAGACCTGGATGGTGGCCTTGTCGTTGTCGATTCTGATAACCTCACCGACGAGACCGTCTTTGCCGACTTTGACCTGCTTTACTTAGTACGGCGCATTGCGTCTTGGAGGCGAATCGGTACGTACGAGTTCGTACATGGCGACACCAATCATGTTCTCGGCGATAATGACGGGACTGGGCAGGCGTTAGTAGGTGGTGGGTGGTGATGGTGGTGGTGTTGCATCTCGCGACGTACCCGGAGACGGAGAAGATGGAGCCTGGCCATTGTCAGCTAGGTGGACTACAATCAAGAGCGACAGGACAAACTCACCCTGCTGGGACTCGACATCTCTTGAGGGGGCCATGGCGGTTGTTGTGGAGGTGGTGGTTGAGCTGTCTGCTATGGGGCTCGCTGAGAGGTCGATGGACTGCGAGTCTGATTCAGATGGGCGATCAGAGTCCTTCTTGTTGACTAGATCGATAAGTGACGGGCGCGTTACAAGTCTGGGTCGCAATCCTAGCATACAACTGGATTGGAGGTGTTGAATGTTCACGTCGTCCGCCTGCTGCCACTGGAAACTGACGTCGAGTTGCCCGCACAGACCACCACGGCCAGCCGTTTGAGTCGCGAAGTCAATTTCTTTTCATTATTTATTATTTCTCCTCTACACCACCTCAAGGTCTGTCGTCTCTCCATACCCGTTGTATGCCACACCCCTCAAATTCCACTGCGACCTTTCCGGTTGTGTCTCTCCTGATGCATCGGTCGCTCTGCTAAACATCTTCAGCCCTGCACCTGCCTCCATCGGAAGGCTTGCTTTCCAGAGCCTCCACGACCACCTGCTCTCGTCTGCATCGTGCTCGATCTCTGCTTCTGTCCATGTTGCCCCTTCATCTCCGGACACTTCAACTTTGACTACGGCTCCACCATCCCCACTGGGCAAAGCAAATCCCTTTACTGTCACCTTACCTTCTGCTGACCTTTCCACTCTCGAGCCTGGTTCTGGTACTGCAATCGCACTGTTGATCGGCATGGTCTGGAGTGCTGGCGTTGTGTCCCAATACTTCTCTGCAGATTCGCTGTCCACTGCTTCCGGCGGAAGAATCTTGTAGTCATGTTGTTGATAGTAGTTGGAACTCTCCATCGTCTGCACAGTAATCCGATCTAGCCACTTCACACTCCGAGCACCAGCAATACCGGGAACCACCACTCGAACAGGAAATCCATGCTCTTTAGTAAGCGGCTTGCCATTCATCTGAGAGAGTCAGCCATCAATGTGTCATGTGTTTGGCCACCACACCGTCTCACCTCAAGTGCCAATATCACATCTTTGTCCTCTTCCAGTGCCCTTTCGAGATCTATCGAGGCTCCGTACCAATCGTCTTCCTGACATGGCTGGACATGGCTTGCGAATGCTACATGGCCTTTTTCTTCCTTGGTAAGAATGACCTTTGCTTTTTCCAGAATGTCCTTCAGTCTCGGCCCTCGCCATTTGCAGTTCATTACTGCTCCATCGAACCAGTCGATGCCCTGGACTTCCTTGATGGCTGTACGCATAGTGTGTCTTCTGATGCCAGCACATTGAAGCGCAGAGACGACAGTATGTTGGGGCAAGGCTTCCAGGTCAGATATTGACAGGTCCAATATATCCTGTACTGCGCCATCAACTCGCACATGGTGTTTCGACGCCTCTATCTCTGGTATGCCTCCATGATTGCGGTCGTATGCATCTTTTGTGGTGAGGAATGATGACACCAGTTCAGTAGCTGGCGGTTCGCGGTTGAGTGGGTCGAATCCAAGATCGGGCATGATTTCGAGTGTAATGGAGATGTATGCAACGCAAGGTGATTCAATCTAAGATGAAGACAAACCAATGGGATCGATGACACCTACTTCTTGGGTTCATACAATGTGAACGAGGAAGAGAGTGTTTATTCTCTGAATCGAAGCTCTCATGCATCCACCGATGACGAAATGGCTTGGCATCGAATACAGATAAATCTGTCTTCTGTTACAAGAACCGCGAAAGTACTTTATCATTTGATGAATCGCACTTCTAACACTCGATATAGAATGCGATGCCTCTGGATCTGTAGTGATAACATACTGTCGAGGTGCTTCGTTGGCAACAGTCGTTCATGATCCACGTCGCAGGTTGATCGTAACAGCAAGCTTCAGCATCAACACCACGACATAACTGCGACCCACCTGTCACACAACATCTGCTGCACACATGTTTATGCACATTAAATCCTTCCACCTGAAGAGCAATTCTTCCGGTGTCATTTGCTGCTCAAGCAAGTGTTCAGCCTGTATGCATTCGCTCGGCAGGTACATTTCCTACCTGGGACGATTTTTCCGTGAACCCCTCCATCCATGATCCATCACGACAACCCCGCGCCGTATCGACCTGGTGATCATCATGCAAAGATCCTTGAAGATGTAAGCTCTGTTGTCCTTGATGATCAGGGAGGTATCTTGCATCTGTTCTTGCTCTTTCACGTTTCTGCCTCTTTGCATTTTCTTGTCCTCGCATTCGCCCAAGATGAAGTTTCGCGATGGTGAGTAGACTGGTCTCGTGGGAGCTGTCTTGTGTGCTCATGATGTGAATTAGGCATGTGGTTGGTCGCCGAGGGCAAACGACTCGAGTATGCTGAAGAGGTCTACTCTGTCAACGAAGCCCAAGATGGCAAGAAGATTACTCTGCTGTGTCCCACAATGCAAATTCGCAGCAGAGGCGATACATTGAACCGTCCTACCTTGACAGTGGTATGTTAAACACACTGCAACCATCAAGGATAAAAGACCAACAATGCATAGGAACTGGAAGCCGTAATGGACGACGTCCTCTCCGTCGAAGTCACCCACTGGCACGGTGCTCTAAACAAAGGCCCACACTTTCCCCTCTTTCCCTCTGGAAAACCACAAGTAAACGCCGATATCCAAAAGACAGAACAAGGCACCACAATCTCAGCCGGAAACCTCTCCGCAACAGTATCTTCTGCACCCCACACCTTCGACATCCGCTTCCACAGCAGAGACGGCAAATACAAACTTACCTCTCTGCTCAATCGCAGCGTGGGACTCGCTTACTCGCCCGCAACAAGCAGCCCCATGCAAACTGCAGACATGAGAGATATAGACCACTACATACTCACCCAAAGCACTTTGGGGGTGGGCGAACAAGTCTACGGCTTGGGCGAACGCTTCGGCACCCTCAATAAAGTGGGCCAAGCAATCACACTCTGGAATGCCGACGGCGGCACCTCCAGTGACCAAAGTTACAAAAACATCCCATTCTGGATGAGTAACAAGGGCTACGGTATCTTTATCGACGCAACCGAAAAGGTGGACTTGGAAGTGGGCAGTGAAAGATGCTGCAGAGTACAGAGTTCAGTCCTGGGCCAACGTCTAAAATGGCACATCATCTATGGGCCCTCGCCCAAACAGATCCTCGACAAATACACCACGCTTACCGGCAAACCTACCAAAGTGCCCACCTGGAGTTTTGGCTTGTGGCTCAGTACTTCCTTCACCACCGAATACGACGACAATACCGTTCTCTCCTTTCTCGAAGGCATGAAGCAAAGAGATATCCCTCTGCAAGTTTTCCACTACGATTGCTTTTGGTTGCGCGCTTTCCACTGGTGCGACTTTGTGTTTTCCCCCGCCCATTTCCCTGATCCGAAAGCGAGTATCTCTCGCCTCAAGGCTTCAGGACTCATGAACAAGGTTTGTGTATGGATAAACCCTTACCTCGGACAAGCCTCCCCTGTCTTCGCAGAAGCAGCCGCAAAAAATTACCTCCTGCGTCGCAAGAACGGAGATGTCTTTCAATGGGATCTCTGGCAAAGCGGCATGGGCATCATCGACTTTACAAACCCCGCCGCGTGCGAGTGGTACACCTCCTGTCTGGAAAAACTCTTCGATATCGGCATCGACAGTCTGAAAACAGACTTTGGAGAACGCATACCCAGTAAAGATGTACAGTGGTTTGATACCTCTGTCGACGCGGACAAAATGCACAACTATTATGCGTATATCTACAATAAAGTCGTTTACGAGGCTCTGCAGAAGAGGTTTGGGAAACATGAAGCCGTGTTGTTTGCTCGCGCGGCTACGGCAGGAACACAGCAATTTCCTTTGCAGTGGGGAGGTGACTGTGAGAGTACCTTTGAAGCCATGGCTGAATCGCTGCGTGGCGGGTTATCGCTGGGAATGTGTGGCTTCTCCTTCTGGAGCGTGGATATCGGTGGATTTGAGGGTACACCCAATGCAGCCATCTACAAGCGATGGGTGCAGTTTGGACTTCTGTGCTCGCATTCAAGGCTGCATGGCAGCAACAGTTATCGCGTTCCTTGGCTGGTGGACAACAATGATGAGAGCGAGCAAGGCTGCAGTGCGGTGTTGAGAAAGTTTACGCAGTTGAAGTGTAGGCTGATGCCGTATCTGTACTCGACGGCCATGGAGAGTATCAAGCATGGCTGGCCAGTCAGTGTGAGGGCCATGGCCATCGAGTTTCCAGAGGACAAGACGGCATGGCTGTGTGATCAGCAGTTCATGCTGGGACCCGATCTCTTGGTTGCGCCAGTGTTTGACGAGAGTGGAGAGGTCGAGTTTTATCTGCCCAAAGGCAAGTGGACTAGTTTCTGGGATGGCCAGATTGTTGAAGGACCAAGATGGGTCAAGGAGACACTTCAGTTTGATACGTTGCCGTTGTATGTCAGGGAAGGCTCTATCCTGGTGCTTGGAAAACAAGGAGAGAAGAGAACGACTTGGGACTGGACCAAGGATGTCGAGGTCAAGACTTTCTTCCCCAACGAAAAGTCGTCCTTCCAACTGGTCGACCCGGACAACAAAGAGCTAGCTACTATTACTGCCATCAAGGAGGGCGATGAGTGGAAAATCAAGGGTGCTGAAGCTTTGGCTCGATGAGCGATCATGTGGATAGAATTTATATTAGATATTCTAGAGCGTTATGGATCCGTGGGTTTCGTAAAGTATAATCTACAAAGTCTCTGGCGGCTGGGTAATCTGTTATTGTGTCAGCCTGCAATCCTCTTTTCCTTTTCGCATACACACTCACCTTCGTCAAATGATCGCCATTCAATGTCTTCATAATCTTACCCAAGCCTTCATGCGAATAATCCTTCTCATTCCACATGTCCTTGTGATACTTGACCTTGCCTTGGTCGTCCAAGGTCAATGTGACAAGACTGTTGACTGGCTTGGAGAAGTGGATGACTCTGGGTGTGTACTCTTGTTGCAGCTTGAAGATGATGCGATCGGGTTGCGAGTCGACGACTTCGGTCTTGAGGGTTTGCGACTTGGCCATTACTTTGGGGATGCCGTACCATTGACCGGCGATCTTGTAGCGAGTATCGCAGTATGACCTGTCTCTAGTCAGCACAAAGCCTCTGATTGGTACGTGCAAATAGACGAGTTCAGCTCTCAGCAGAATCGAGTCTCGCCATGGGGATGTTTCATGATGTACGATGATTCGACAAGCAGAGTCATGATTCCAGTGACAGCAAGCCAAGAAGCTGCTCTCCAAGACCGACTTTTGCCAGGGCAGTCTCCAAAAGCTTCGCGCATCAGGACACCTCTCCCACCAATCTCGACTCCAATGCCCACTCAAGTCTTTCTCTATGTACATACCAAGGATCATCATAAATGGCCTTCTCGGCATAAACCGACATGAGCTCCTCACTCGCACCACCCGAGTATAGTGCACAGATCGACTTTACAATCTTTTCTCTTTCCGGTTCGAGTTTGATGCTCTTTTCGGGATGGGGTTCATAGTCTACGCCTGTGGATGCGTTTTGGCTTGGGTCCTCTTTGTTGCCCGTCAGGGCTTGGGGATCGGGTCTGATTTCGTAGCTTTGGGGGATGGAAGGGTCGGGCATTATTGCTGGTTTCCTGAAGGATGTTAAGTGGTAGGTAGATGGTTTGGAGGGTTAGTTGTTCTGGTAGGTTTTTTGATGTTTTGTCTGAGGACAGCATAACGTCACTATTTCACATGAAGGGGTCATTGGGGAAAGGGATAGAGAGCAGGTGATAATTTGCTAGCCGACAGGACTGATCTCGAGCAGTAGGTGCTGTGCTGAGTTTAGCCACGATGGACAGAGCAATTTTATTGTGATAGACAACGCTGAGGGAAAAGAGAGACGGTCGAAACCTCGAGTAAGCGTCTCGTCAAGTCCTAGACAGACAGACAATATGTCTTTACGTGGCCATCTTGCTGACATTGGGTTCTGGAGATGCGTTGCGTAAGAAGTCTTACACGTTCGTTAGACGAGGAAGCTACAGCCACAGCACACAGCCACAAATGACGCGCCCAGCAACCCTGGTGGTTCCTTCCATCAATGTTTGCAAACGAAAATACTCGACACTGCAGTTCCGAGCACGCGAGCCTCCAGCAATTCTTCTATCAGACCCAGTCCAACTCCTCACACTCCTTATCGGCAAAGCATTCTTCAAATCTCTCTCTCTCGGGTGGATCTTTCGCCGTCAATCCTTTTCCCTTTCCTTTGAAGGGCATTCATCCACCATTTCAATTCGATAAAACCATCAAGGCCTCGGCTTCATCAGAGCAAAGACACGTCTCTAGCAACAAGCACTTCAGTCAAGCCATCAAGATGTCTTCAGACAACACTACCATCGACAATGAGACCCTCACCCTTGTCGTCATCGCATTGCTCAATCCCATGATTGCCGTCTTCATGATGAAAGGCTGTGGCCTCGAAGTTATTCTCTGCACCCTTCTCTTCATTGCCTTGTTCGTTGTCTCTTGCCATCCTACCATCACCTGCTATCTTACTGACCCAAGACGCGATTAGTATCTTTCCCGCTTTTTACTACGCCTACTACCTCATTGCCAGGCGTCACAAGAAGAAGAAGTCTGGCGAGCTTGTCGTTGTCGCCGCACCTCCCCAAGGCGCTACTGCATCCAATGTTGTGCAGGTCAAGAGGGTCGCTACTATTCCTCCTGCGGTGGTCGCCAGTAGTCCCCCTCCTGTTGTTCAGGCTATCGAGTACAAGGCTACACCAGCACTTCCCGCACCTGCTCCAGCACCTGCACCCGCTCCACCCACCACGGTTGTCGTTGAGAAGGTCAAGGAGACACCCCCTCCTCCCCCACCAGGCGCCGCCACGACTTCAAAGGAGGAGGTGGTTGTGGCCACGAAGGCTCCAGAGAAGGCTCCTGACGCATCAACTGTTGTCATAGTCCCAGCGGCCGCTGCAAAGTGAGCACGAGTATTATGGGAAGATGATTGATGATACCACGACCCTATAAAAGATACCTACCTTAACGCACCTAATGACCTTCTGCCTCAGTAACATTAGCTTTCTGACCTTCTGCTCCAGCAATATTTGCCTTCAGACTTTCCATCTCAGCAGTGATTGTCTTCTGATCTTCGGCCTCGGCCATGATTGCCTGATACGCCTCTGCATCGTCGGCATTCCACGACTCCGAGTAGAGCATGTTCTGCAGTGTAAACCTGCCATCCTTGTGAACGATGAGGTATTGGTTCTTGTTGATGATGTTCCAGTCCTCTTCTATGTAGGTGCTGGGCTCGCTGGCAACAATGACATGTTTTCCATGCTCTTGCTCGTCCTTTCTCGGACCCTCGTCAGGTCTGTCGTATCCGTCGGGATGGTCGGGGTACTTGCGGTTCAGCGTGGTGCCGGCTGTGGTCGAGAAGTACAGACTTGGCGGTTGTTCTTCCTTGTGATTGCGGAAGCGGCATGCGACCATTTGGGTGCCGTCGGTGGCCGCCAGGTTCAAGCTGTTCGGTCTTCTCTTGGCTCCGAGAATCTCCTTTTGCAGGTTGCAGACGGTCTTGATGGCCGTGTGGAGTGCGTGTGCTATGGCGTGGACGGAGTAGTCTTCGTCCCAGGTATCTTTGCCTTTTCCTGAGGATAAAAAGTGCATGAAGAGCGCACCAATGTGCTCGCTGTCGGTGGTTCCTTGGACGTTGGCATATGTGTCGTGATCCAGCATGTCGCAAATAGCGCGTCTGATCGAGGTGAAGTCCGAGATTGCTCCATTGTGCATGAAAGCGAATTTCCCGAATATGAAGGGATGGTTGTTGACGTGAGCGACGGCGCTTTCAGACGTAGCACGGATGTGAGCAAACACGCAGCGGGTTTCGGTATTGGCGCAGATGGAACGGTAGTTCATGTCGCCTTTCGGAGGCTGGATGGTCTTGTAGATGGCGGGTCTAAGGCCTTCGTGGGGCTTGCCATCTTCGCTCTCGCCGGTGATGCCTCTTTTAAAGTCGCTGTATGAGGAAGTGTACCAGGCGACACCAAGACCGTCAGCGTTGAGGATGCGGTTGCGAGCATTGGCTTCGTGTTCTGCGGTAGTTTTGTTTGGTAGGTGGGCGATGAGGCCGGGCAAGTAGTGATCGTTGACTTGGTTGGTGAGAGAATGCTTAGGTGTGATGAGGACGTCCGACAGGAGACATGGCTCGGTCGGCGAGATGTATGCGAACCAACTGTACGAGGTATTGGTTTCCAGCACTAGAGCTATGCAGTGAGATACTTACCGGCACATGTTGAGCTGGAGGAAGGTCTAGGTTATACAGATTTATCGATGGTTGCAGGTCAAGCAGGTAGCAGTATAGTAGTCAATGGCAGGGGTGATAGAAGTAAAGAAAAGGGGTTCGCTTGGCCGTATGTCTAGGCGCAGAGTATATCCGAGGTCGCACTTGCTGACAGTACTGTCTCCTACAGATAAGGCGACGGGTAACCAAAACAAGTCGAGAGAGAGAAGGAAGGAAGGGAGCGAAGAAGCTCTCGAGGGAACTGGATCTGGCAGGAGCGAGCTTCCCCACAAAACCCACGTCGTCGCGCATCAAGAGTCAAGCTTCGAGTTGTGCTCGTTGTCTTGCTTCCAATCACTTTGTTTTCTCGACATACCATCGCTTCCATCTCGTTGCCATCTATCCTTGGTTCTTTGCATCCTTGAACTCGTCTCTCCACACCCACAACGTTGCGCGACTTTTATCTGTTGAACCATGACAACAATCTCGAAAGACGCTCAGCAGAGCTCCTACCCGTATGTCATGGACAATCGCCATATCACGCGCACGACTGACGACACTCGCCGCTTCACAGCCCGATAGCTCCGCCAGACTTCAATGCACACCAACCAAAGACCGTTCGGCTATATCCCTTGAGCAACTACACCTTCGGCACAAAAGAGACTCAACCAGAAGAAGACCCCTCAGTCCTCGCTCGTCTGAAGCGCCTGGAAGAACATTACGATGCATACGGCATGAGAAGAACCTGCGAAGGTATCCTTGTATGCCACGACCACAATCACCCACACGTCCTGATGCTACAAATCGCAAACGCCTTCTTCAAACTTCCTGGAGACTATCTCCCACACGACGCCGATGAGATTGAGGGTTTCAAGATTAGGCTGAATGAAAGACTCGCTCCCTCGGGCAACCAGTTCTCCAACGACGGCAATGAAGGCGAATGGGAGATTGGCGAGACTCTTGCGCAGTGGTGGAGGCCCAACTTTGAGACCTTCATGTACCCCTTCATCCCGCCGCATGTCTCTCGCCCGAAAGAGTGCAAGAAGCTGTACTACATTCAGCTACCCAAGAGCAGTACGTTGTGTACAATCATTCGATCCGCCCAGCGAATACTGACATGTCAATTACAGAGGTCTTGAGTGTACCAAAGAACATGAAGCTGCTCGCCGTGCCCCTCTTCGAGCTCTACGATAACGCTCAGCGCTACGGTCCTCAGCTCTCTGCCATTCCCCATCTACTCTCCCGCTACAACTTCGAGTTCGTCGACGAGAATGGCAAGGTCTCAGCCGTGACACCAGGCGGTAACCCGAACGAGGGCAGCGTGCCCAGGACGAAGGTGCTTGCAGGCGGCGACGAGCCTGTGCAACAAGAGAATGGAGCCCAGCAGGATTCAAAGATGAGTTAGATATGAGCTGAGTGAAATCCATCGACCACACGCGGACAAGCCTTTCTTTTTCTTGCATTTGAGCGGGGCGTTGGTTTGGGCATTGGTTGTGTTGCATCGCGAAGGCATTCAGACGGCGTGAGGCCCCATTTGGTAGACAATTGGACTGGTTATTAGAGCGTCTTTCTGCCCTGCTGTTCCTCTCATCTTACTATTCTACTTTGCGCAAAGAGCAATTTTGTGGTAGAAGCCTTGGGTACACCCCAAAGTTCAGGGTTAGGGCTTGCTCTCGAAGCACAAGCAAACTTCACTGTGCATCTTCAAGTATTGAACGTTTCATCTTGCTATCGTTCATCATGTCAATCCAAGCGACCCGGATTTGTTACAACAGGGAGCCGTCGCTTTCAGTCTCCTCAAGCCCGCTCAAGCATGCCATCGTTTATACATGCTACATGCTGATTGGCAGCCATCCGTAACAGTTTTCCAGCCCTTCAATATATCGCCTTTTAGTCCAGGAAAACGGCAGCGGTTTCATGTTGATCATCCACCCCGGCCACGTGCTTGACTGCCCGCACTGTGGAAGGTCTGTTGGATCCGTTTCATCCAAATCTGGAGGCGTCGTCGACAACCACGGAACAAAAGCTATGTCAGTATCGCATCCGAAGAGATAGGCTGATCATTCAAGCCCTAAAGAAACGTGCGGACTACTAGATAGGATATAGGTAGGTCGTGCCTACTCGCTGTCTTTTTGCTGTGCTCCCTTTGCCCCTGCCCGCTCATTGATCGTCGAGTCTCTCGTTTTCTTCCTTTTCTTTCTTTCCAGTCCAACTATGTATTCGTTCTCTTCTCTCTTGACACTTGCTGTCGCTCTGCCTGCGCTGGTCGCAGCTGAGCTTTCTGGCAAAGTCGGTCCCACCACCTCCCATGCGACCAAGGCTGCAATCAAGACCTGCGACATTACCAAATATGGCGCCGTCGCCGATGGAAAGACTGACATTAGCACTGCTCTGAACAGTGCTTTTACTGCTTGCAAAGCTGGTGGTGTCGTGGTTATCCCTACTGGCAACTATGCCATGTCTCAGTGGGTCAAGTTGGCCAATGGCAACAACTGGGCATTGCAACTTGATGGTATCATTACTCGTACCGGCACTGATGCTGGCAACATGATCATGATTGAACACAGTAACAAGTAAGTCGTTTTTTTCCGTAAGAGAACCGAACTAGAGTATGCTGACTTTGTGTCCCTTAGCTTCGAGATGTTCTCGTCTACTGGCAAAGGAGCCATCCAAGGCAATGGCTACATATTTCATAAGCAGGGCAGTATCTCAGGCCCTAGACTTTTGAGAGTTTGGGATGTCACCAACTGGTCTGTTCACGACATTGCTCTTGTCGACTCTCCTGCTTTCCATTTCTCCATCGACACTTGCACCAATGGCGAGGTCTATAACATGGCTATTCGTGGTGGCAACGAAGGTGGTCTCGACGGCATCGATGTCTGGAGTAACAATATCTGGATTCACGATGTCATGGTCACCAACAAAGGTCAGTTTTCAGCCCATGGAGATCTCGACAAGAAACTGACATCAGCAATCCAAAGATGAATGCGTAACAGTCAAGAGCCCCTCCAACAACATCCTCGTCGAAAACGTCTACTGCAACTGGTCCGGCGGCTGCGGCATGGGCTCCTTCGGCACCGACACGGCCGTCTCCAACATCACCTACAGAAACATCTACACCTGGTCCAGCAACCAAATGTTCCTGCTCAAGTCCAACGGCGGCTCTGGCAGCGTCTCCAACGTCGTGCTCGAAAACTTCATCGGCCATGGAAATGCCTACAGTTTGACTCTAGACGAAGCCTGGACTTCCATGAAGACGATTGCTGGCAACGGAGTCCAGCTTTCCAACTTTCAAATCTCGAATTGGACGGGTACGGAAGCTAATGGGAAAGCTCGTGGACCTGTCAAAGTTGCTTGTGCGGCTAAAGCTCCTTGCCACGATATCAGTATTACTGATTTTAGCATGTGGACAGAATCTGGCACCTCTCAATTCTATTCTTGCGAAAACGCATACGGAAGTGGGTTTTGCCTCAAATCTGGGACCAGTTATGCAGCTTATGCGGCCACCACACAGTGGGTCAGCAAAGCACCTGTTGGCTATACTGCTCCCACAATGGCAGCCGATCTCAAAACGGCATTTGGGACAACACAGAGCATCCCCATCCCCACCATGCCGGCGAGCTTTTTCCCAGGTGTGCTGCCAATCACAAAGTTGGCTGGAAGCAAGTAAATCAAAGGGCTTCCGAGGTTGGAAGTGTTTTTTTTTTTTACCAAGGAGAGCGTACAAAATCTTGTCGTCTCTCAATGGTTACCTCCTTGTTTTTTTTTTTTTAAACTACTGTGCATTTTGATAAGTACTTGATATACATGCTTAATCTATGGGGACGTCCTTGAGGAGGTTTACGCATTCAAATTATATACGACTTCCTCCCATACCAGCACGTAGCGGACAATTAGGCTATAGAAAGGCACAAAGGCTTTCGAGTTTGAAGTGTTTACCAAGGAGGGCCTATAATGTTGTTGCCTCTCAATGGGCATTATCTTGGTTTTCGAATCTATCGTGCATTTTATAGCAGTATGTGTTGTGTGACTAGCCTGGGAGAGGTCGTTAAGGAGGATTCTGGTTTCCGTGACATAGATGCGACTTTCTCCCATACTAATATCGAGAAAAAAGTCAGTTGTAAAAATGCACAGTTGTGTTTGAACATGGTGATGTTACCAAGGAGAGCCTGGAATACGTCGCATCTCATTGGATACTGTCGTGCTTCTTGATGTTATTGTGCATTTGGATAGCTATACACACTACATGTTTTTTGCACATGGAGAGGGGCTATTCCCTCGTTCCTTCCTGATATCAATCCTCAAGCTAGCCTCGAATTCCTTCAACACCTCGCTGTACCTCTCGATTCTGATTCGGCGTCGTTGTCGTCTGAACAAATCACCTCATTCCTGTCCAGCATCAAACAACTCTGCAACAAATCTTGCCTCCGTTGTCTGCCTGCGCTTCTTGCGATCGGTCAATGGACCAAATCCATCGGAGGCAATGTCGTCTCCCTTTCTCTTGGTGGTAGTGTTCGAGGTGTCATCAGAGGCTTTGTTTGAAGAGCTGAGCCTCTGCCAACGCCCCTTGATACCGTCGGCGGTTCTTCTGATGTTGTGCTTGGTATGAAGTCGAGCACTACACACTTTGGCTTTCTCGCGTTCGTTCAAGGTCGACAATCTCGAATCTCCTTCAATTCCCTCATAGACCTCGATCAAAGCTTTGTCTTCCTCATCCGTCCAACGGATCCTATTCACAGTGCTGCTCGCATTGAGATCAGCGCCACCACTCGCAGCTGCCTTGTTGACCGCACTGTTGATTGGCGTAAAGTCTTTGATGGCAGGATCTCTGATAAGAGGGATCTTGAGAACAGAGTCATTGGCGGAAGCAGGGGCGTCGTTGTCAACCTTGGGAATAGGTTTGATACCAGAGTCATCAGGTGAGTCAGCCTCCTTCTTACGGCGGGCTATGCCGTATCGGATGGCGATGGCCACAGACGTGCGGTCGGTTCCCAGGCGAGTCTTCAGACGCGGCTTGCACATTTCAGCACGCTGTTTTATGCTCGTATGCTTTTCAAGGGCATCCATAATCTCGAGCATAATTTCGTCTTCCTGCGAACTCCACGGGCTGGATCTCTTGCCTCTGTCTTCAGCCAGATCTCCATCTTCGCCGTTGGTTGGGGCTTGAACATCTCGGTCGGCTTGAGCTTCCACTTCGATGTCGACCAGCTCTTGTGCCTTTTTCAAATGGCCGAGAATAGCCCATTCGGTGCGGTTGTATCCGTGTTGAGATGCTAGCCGCTCCCTGCACAATCTGGCACGCTCGACTACGCCCAAGTTGGCGCTCGACTTGTCAATGTCGCTCATGATCAAGGCCACAGCATCGATTTCATCTGCAGACCAGGCCTTGTTGGGTCCGAATGAGGTTCGTTTGCGGAGTTTCGGCGCGACTGAAACTTTCTGATGCTCCGATGCGTTGTTGGCAGTCGCTTCTGAATCGATAGCTAGCATAGTTCGCTGGTCAGAGGCGGCTGGAATGGTTCGCTCGACGTGGGTTTCTGCTTCGACTGTGCTTGTGTTGGCAAGCTCTTGTGCCCTTTTCCACTGGCTGTGCACGGCTCTCTCGCTGCGGTGGTGTCCGAATTCAGAACTGAGCCGGTCGCTGCATATCCTGGCACGTTCGAGTTCGCCCTTGTTGGCGCATGATTCATCGGTACCAACATCTCTCATAATCTTGGCCAAAGCGACCTTCTCTTCCTCGGACCATGCCAGTTTGCCGCCAGATGAAGTTCGTGGCATGGCTTTTGTCGTAAATGCAGTCGAAGGAATTGTATGATTCATTTGATTGCTGGCAACCTCCAGCCATCCCAAGCTTTCCCACATGGCCAAGAGCCGCTCAGCCTTCTCTTTTGACTTGCTACCTCCGAATTTGAGTGTGTTGAGCCAGTGGTTGCGATCGCGGATTGTCGAATCATATTGGTCGAAAAAGGTGCACTTTGTCTGAGCGTAATCCTCGGCGTTCCAGCTCATGGCTGCAGCGATAATCCTGTCCGGTTCTGGCAGCTGGTCGATTCCTTCAGCCTCGACTCCAATTTCCAGCCAATTGGGTGGCTTGATTGACTGAACTTGGGGCAGAGATGTCAACAAACCATGGTACTCGGCAGGGAAGTGGGCAGGAGCACGGCTCTGAACTGTAAGCCAAGTCTCGTCGGCAGCCTTGCCTTTTGGTGTTCCAGAGCGAGAGGAGGCAGCACGGGTCTCGTGCGAAAAGGAATCGTGGATGCTTGTCACAAGCTCGTCGCTCATGGATCCGCGCGCAGCTCTGCTTCTACGGGCTTTGCGCACTACAGGATCTGGTTGGACGGCGGAAACAGGGGTATCGATTGGAGACTCCACAACCGGCTCGACAACAGTGTTAGGGACGTTGATTGAGCGCTCTGCAACTGGCTCGACGACAGTCACGGGATGGTTGATCGAAGACTCTGAGTTCGGGATCGACGAACGTCCACATGCTGATAGCCGTTAGCATTCTGTTGGTAGTCATGCCAAACCTAGTGGCAACACAGATGCGAGAGGGACAACTTACTTGCCAAACGCTCTGCAGCCGAGTCATGGTCATGGTATCGGCAAAAGTCGTGACAGCAAGAGCAGTTCTCCCCCTCTCTCTGTTCTTCGAAGGAGCGTTCGAACAGTCTCTTGAAGAAAAGGGTGGACTGCGGGTGCTTCGAAGGATCATCCCTGATGTTGTCGTCGTCGGATGGGCGCCAATGGTTGAAATACGTATCTTCAGCGTAGCGAAACAGTGAAGAGGACGCGCCGACCATCTCTTCAATCACCGAGATATGCTCATAGTGGAACAGATCGGTGTCGTTAGCTTGATCATTTCTGCAGGCTTTCTGTAATTGTGAGATGGCGGAGCGTGTGAGGGCGACACAACCGGCTGAACTGCCTAGGAAGTAGAGCTCAGTGAGATTATGCCAGTCAGCAGAGTCAACCTTTCCGGTGTACAGCCATCCGAAGAATAGTGTCAGTGCTGGCCGATTGGTCTCAAAGACAAAAGGCTGGCCAGGAAGGCTCGAAGGTTGTAACTTTGGACAATAGTAGTGTAGTAGTGAACGTGGCACCATGAACGATTGCGGCATCCGCTCGTTGGTGCGGATTTCGACTTGCTGTTGGTCGCTGCCGATTAGGCGCCTATTCACGGTGTAAGCGCCGAACAAATAGGAAGGTGCAATCCTCTCCATGTGCTTTGACTGCCACAGTGTAGCTAGCGAGATGCACAATTAGTTTCAGAGAAAAGACGAGTCCAATGAGAGCCGATGAAATCAGGACTCTCAGTGGACACCAATTCTTTCTGTAGAGCATTGTGCATTTGTACTGTGGCTGCCTTAGCACATGAGAGGATGGGAGACACTTACGTTAGAGTCTGTTCAGTCCAGATATGACCGCTCCAGGCCTGTGGCGCAGCCATGGCGAGCGTGTTCAAGGTCGATGAGAGAAAAAAAAAAACAACAGGAGTCGACAATTTTGGTGTAACAAAGTGTTGTGATGCGCGTTGGTGAACGAGCGGGGTCTGCAAACAGCACGCGCGCTTTGGATAGATGAAAGTGCATGCGGCACAGCTCGTGTCTTGCTCTCACTTGGTTCTTGACCGCATCTTCGTCAATTCCTTCACGCTGCAAGTCAATATAAATCCAGCCAAGTGCGACCCCAGAAGTCAATCTATCGTTTCCAGAGGCTACACCTCCAGAGCATTCCACTCTCGTCCAGTCTATTCTTACAATCCTTTAGTCAAAACAAGTCCTTCAAAGTGGTCGAACGTAGGTATGGTGCGTCCGACACCTTTTTGATCCTGTAGCATGCTTCCATCCTTCAAGAAATCCGCCAAATCCAGGTAGAATTGCTGTAAGACAGCGACGGAGTGCAACGCTGCTGCCCGATGCGGATGAGAGCCCACCAATATTGCTAATATGTGTAGTTAATGGCTTAGCAGCAGAGAAACCAAGCACCAGAGCATCCATCTTCTAGGAACGGTCTATGGCTGTTAGGTAAGAATGGGAACCGCTTCCAAAAGCATGTCGCCCAAAGCCCTTGATCAGAGTCGATGTTCGTTGCCCGGCAAGTCCCGATGCAGAATTAAAAGAACAAGCTGTCTCCTCATCCTTCCTTTTACTCATCGTCGTCTTCCAAGCACGTCAAACCAGGACACAAGCTGGAGTACTGATGTACTTTTTATCTTATCGCTCTGATTGCTGGTCGCCCGAAAGGGAAACTCTTGGAGACTGATGGACAGATAGAAATCGAGGCCTGACTCGTCTCCAAGATGTCTCCGCGTCCCGTCACCGGAGAAGATTTCCGAAGATAAGGATCTGGCATATCGTTGGTCTATCCAGTCCGGACACCGATTTCGCTGACAACAATTGACCCGGAGCCTCTTATGTTTTCTTATCTGGTATCCAGTCTTATCCCTGTGAAAAATCGCCTTGTTATGTGGATGTTAGCGACATTGCTATCGTCTTCCTGCCTATAGGCGTGCATGGCTAAATAGTATATAGCCTGGCTCCCATCTTATTTGGAGCATCGGAGCTTGACTAACACGACCTCAATGCTTTGTTGATTCTATCTACAATGTCGGATATGATGGATCAAAAGGTTTTTGACAAAGCAACCGCAGATGATGTTGCTCTCGAGCAGCTCGGCTACCAACAAGGTTTGTGTTGCTCAGATATTGCAGCTATACCACAGCTTCTGACTTCAATCCAGAGCTCAATCGAACATTCAACCTGGTCAGCATGATTGGATTTTGCTTCTCGATCGTCTCCAGCTGGACAGCATTATCTGGCGTACTCATAATCGGAGCTGAAAGTGGTGGACCTCCAGTCATGATCTGGTCATGGGTTGGGGTCTGTGTCTTTACCATGGCTGTCGCTCTGTCTATGGCCGAGATGTGCTCGGCTTATCCTTTGGCAGGTGGACAGTACTCATGGGCTGCCATCTTAGCACCACGAAGCTGGTCTAAAAGCCTGTCTTATGTCTGTGGGTGGTTCATGTGTATCGGCATCATTGCGATGGGTGCTGTGGTCAACTTTATCGCTTCCGGATTCATCCTTGCCATGGCTGTCCTTAACAACCCGGAGTATGAGATCACCCGCTGGCATTCGACATTGGTCGCCTATGCGATTGCCATCGCTGCCCTCTCACTCAACATCTTGTGTCCGCAGATGCTGCACAGAATGAGCAACTTCTTCCTCATCTGGAACATGGGGTCCTTTCTCATTATATTCATCACCATTCTCGCCACAAACGACCACAAGCAAACTCCTAGTTTTGTCTTCTCAGAGTTTCAAAACTTCACTGGCTTCAATAAGCCGTACGCTGCCATTCTGGGCCTGTTACAGTCGGCCTTTGGCATGTGCTGCTATGATGCACCTTCGCACATGACAGAAGAGATCAACGACGCCAGAAAAGTTGCTCCCAAAGCAATCGTTCTTTCTGTCTCCCTTGGTGCAGTCACCGGATTCGCTTTCTTGATTGCGGCGTGTTTCTGCATGGGCTCGATCGATGGCGTGGCCGAAAGCGCCACTGGCGACCCAATTGTCCAGATCTTCTACGACTCGACGCAGTCTGTTGCTGGTGCTTCGTGTCTGACCTTCTTGATGGTCATGATACAGTTCTTCTCGGCAATCTCGCTACTTGCAGAGGGTGGTCGTGCAGTTGTGAGTGCAAACACTTCTCCAGCCAATTTCTGTCGACTGATCATTCTCTAGTATGCATTCGCAAGAGACCGCGGTCTGCCTTTTTCCAACGTACTTAGTAAAGTGCACCCCAAGAAGCAGGTGCCAGTCTACGGCATCCTTCTCACCTTTGTCGTGCAAATTGCTTTGAATTCAATCTACTTCGGAACTGTAACAGGTTTCAACACCGTCGTCTCGATTGCTACAGAAGGCTTCTGTAAGACTCATATCTCTTTCTCACATGATGCCACCTACTGACACACATTTCGCATAGATGTCTCCTACGCCATTCCGATCTTCCTCCGTGTCATCGCTCCACTCACAAACTCGCAAGCAGCAACCAAGTTCGAAGGCCCATGGAATCTCGGACGCTGGAGTATGCCAATCAACATCATGGCATTGGTATATCTACTCTTCACATCCATCACATTCAACTTTCCAACTCTCAAGCCAGTCGACTCGGAGAACATGAACTATACTTCCGCGGCTGTGGGGGTTGTTATGGTTGTTGCAGCGATCACGTGGTTCACGACAGCAAAAGGTCGATTCAGAACCCCTGGTGTCAGTGAAGAGATGGTTATCACTAGTGCGCCGCACACAGAAGTCGAGGAAGAAGCTGAAGTTGTGGACAACGAGAAGACTGGCAGGATCGCGTATTGAGTAAAAGAGCCGAAAGAATCGCTCCAGCCCGCAAAACCAAACTTTGGGTGCCGACCAAAGCAACAGAGTCCCTTGGATTGTGGCTATTGGGTCTAGTGCAACATGTCCTTGAGCTGATACACATGCCAAGAAGCCATGGGTTGAGCTTCTGAAGCTATCTGGCTATGATCTATTGGATCGTGGCTTAGAAGCAGCGAGCACTGCACCATAAACAATAGCTATGAGTTCTTGACTTGCCTGCTTATCCCTCTCATACCCTCAATTGGGACATGAATCATGCGCCAGCAGAAGAGCGGCGCCTGCGATGGAATTCTGGCTCGAAGATCCCGGCGTTGTACGATGTCGAACTGCATGTCTGATACAGATACAGTGGAATGTCGAACGTCATTTCTAGTTGATTTCAAGTAGATCATGGTGACCTCAGAAGCAGACAAGATTGAACTCTCACGCGAGGGGCCTCGAAACATTGACGCGAGAAGAAGGTGCAGGGGAGATATGTAGTTTTCAAGTAAGTACCGGTATTGGTTTTCAGTAGAAACCCTGCGTGTAGCCTTCTCTTGTCGTGATATTTCACAACACCCCATGGATCGCATGCTTGTGAAGCTATAGACATTGCAGTGCATCCTGCAGCAAAGAGAACTCCAGTACATTTACGGCGCTTCATAGACAGCATCGTTACAATCCCTTCAGACCTTCAAAGAACTTGTTAGCCCTCAACTTCTCATTCTCGGCAACCAAGGTCTTGAGTCTCTTGACCTGTTCCTTGCCGTCCATGTTTTGGCCTTCCGTCTCGTTCTTCCACTTCACCAGTAGCTCCTTGAGAAGTCTATTGCCCTCAGCAACATCCTCCTTGCTTACGTTTTTGAGCTCGGACTTTGCCTCTTCGTTCTTGCCAGCAAAGTCTTCCAGTTCATCCGCCTTGCGCTTGGCCATGGAAATGACCTTTTGTGGGAAGCGGACGAGCTCGGCAACATGAATACCGAAACTTTGGTCACTGATGCCGGGCTCGACTTTGTACATGAGCAGGACTTGAGGCGCAGAGTCTGCTGATGATCCATCACTAACATCTGCAACAACATGCAGATTTTGAACTTGTGAATAGGTGTCGACCAGTGCGGTTAACTCGTGGAAATGCGTTGCGAAGAGAGTAAAGGCGCCAATCTCCTTGATAATGTGCTCACTGATGGCCCAAGCCAGACCGAAACCATCGTATGTGCTGGTGCCTCTGCCCAGTTCATCAATGATGATCAGACTCTCTTTTGTCGCCGATTTGAGGATGTTGGCGGTTTCCAACATTTCGGCCATGAATGTGGAAACACCTTTGAGCTGACTGTCACTAGCACCTACACGAGCAAGAATACAGTCGAAGAGGGTGAGCTCGGCTGATGTGCAGGGCACAAAGCAGCCCATCTGAGCCATCAATGCGATGACACCAATCTGGCGGATGTACGTACTCTTACCGCCCATGTTGGGTCCTGTGATGACCAAGAACTCGGAGTCACCGCGTTTGAGAGTGACATCGTTGGGCATGAAAGTGATCTCGTCTTGAGCTTCCATGCAAGGATGACGAGCTTCGATGAGAACGGTATCACCGGTGCCGCGAGGGTGCATCTTTGGTCGGCAGTAGGGCGTAGGCGCAGTGAGAGCGACATGAGCGAACGATACAATAACATCCATGTGTGCAAGGATGCCTGCAAGCTTTTCAACAACGGGGCAGTACGAGGCTGCTACTCCGACGACCTCCTGTACCAACCCACTCTGAGTGCGGTTATAGCTTTCGGATAACTGATCATGCTCCCTGCGCATCGCCTGCAATGAGTTTGTGGTAAAGTAGACACCGTTCTTCTGCGTCGAGCATTCTTGATACTGCTTTTTGTTGCGAATCGTGCCAGCCTCTGCTCTTGTGACGCGGAAGCACCAACCATGAACTTTGTGGTTTTCAAGGAAGAGCTTCTTTTCGGTGTCGAGGCCAAGATCGTCGCCGACTCTTCCATGCTCCTTGTCCATACCGTAACGAAGCTTGTCGAGTTTTGTTCGGATGACGCGGAGGCCTTCATCGAAGTCGGATTTGATGATGAACTCGTGGTTTTCAAGCGCGTCAAGATCCACCGTTGTCTCTACCATCTCTTGCAGTTTGCCAAGAGCATCAGCACACTCGCGCAGCTTGTTGGTGTATTCTCTGTCGAGAGGATCCTTGTACTGTTCGTCCATGACCGCTTCGAGGGTGCCGATGAAACCAGGTATGCGGATAGCGACCTGATAAACGCGAATGACGTCTTCCAGGCTGGCGTTCTTGCGTTGGAATTTCTTGGCCAGACGGTACAGGTCAGGGATAGACCTGAGGTGATCTGAAGACATTGACTCGGCAAGTTGGGTGTCATTGACAAATGCTTCGACAAGTTGCAGTCTGCGCTCAATCTCCTCCAGATTCATCAAGGGTTGCTTGAGCCATTGAGCGAGGAGTCGGCTGCCAATGGGTGTTTTGCAATGATTGAGTAAGCCATACAGATTCATCGTTTTTGAGCCATCCTTGGGTCCAGGCATGAGGTTGAGAGCTTTCAGCGCAGATGCATCTAGCTTCATGTATTGTGAGAGGTCGTGCTGGTACAGTTGATACTGGCCGTAGTTGGAAGAGTCTGACATGGCACCCAGATACTTGACGAGGGCGGCTGAGGCTGCCATGGCTAATCTCAGCTCGGTCTGCGGCAAAGTCGAGGTACGTTCTTCACGTAGTAGCCTGTTCAAGTCCTGCTCGATATCCTTGCTGCTGAAGTCTGCCGATGGGCGTTCTGACACGGTGCATTGGCAGTTGTCTGCGATAGCTCGTAGCTTAGCCAGCTCTCCATCTTTGTTCGATCCATCATACTGCACAAGAACCTCTCGCACACCAAGTTGAATGATTAGGCTTTCGAAGTTTGAGTAAATGTCGTTGTCCACAAATTCACTCACACCGAGCTCACGTACGCTCGCGTCTGCGAAACAGACACCAACATTACGTGCTTCTGATGCTTTGGCTGAGACTTTGACAGCAAGAATGATTGGTGCAGCTTCCATGCTGCTGCCAAGCTCGTCTTCGACATCCTGAAGATTTCCTGGTGAGGCTTGTTTGGCGAGGGTAAATTTGTTCTTGCCAGTAGATTCCCAGATCTCAACCCGCTTGCCGAGACGGAACAGGGCTTCGCGCAAGAAGTTTCGAAATACCGTTTGCGAGAGTGTGACGGATGGAAGACCAGGATCACGGCCAAGTTGCTTGATTACCGAGGTTGTTTTGTATTGGTTTTGTGCAATGAACTTGGCATCATCGCCATGCGCTGTGTAGTAGTCGTTTCTGTCAAACAATCTTATCGTAGCGTCATCTGTACCAGACAGGTTTTTGAAGAACTTGATGAAGCCGTACTCGTCGTCCACTTTGAGCTCTGGTCTCGACGCCATGGTGTGTAGATGTGTGATAATTTGTGAAGCTGGTGATCTTACGCTCGGATTGATGCAAGAGCGGGATGAAGCACACGAAGATACGCACAAAAGACAATGTCTTGGATGGGTCGTTGGAATTGATGTGCAAGCGCAGTAGATGGCGAAACGCGTCGTGCTCGCTGACACGCGACTGACGCGAACCACTTTGAGCCGGAGCCGCACAGACCATGACGTTCGGCACACCTTCCCTAGACAGGTAAGAACTTTGTCCACCAGTCTCTAAAGACTACCTTCTTGAGAGAGGTGATTCAGTAAGCTCCAACTTCGTCCGTGGTGTACTCATCTACATGTTCCTATAAGGTAGACCAACAGCCTCAGGGAGCCATTGCCATGTCCAGACCGAATGAACGATTCCAATATCGCTTGTGCAGACCAGCGATACATAACGCTCCTAAGTGGTCGCACTGCAGGATGTCGACTAGAACCATCTCACGTTTGAGGCACTGTCTGGAGATGTCCCCTTCCATTCGCGATCCTATGTTTGTCCAAGGCTCCCATCTAGGAACTGCGGTAACCGGTGTCCAAGGCAGCCGTCTGGCGGTAAGTTTTACCGAGTCACCGCCTTCCTTGTCTCAGTCCTTTTATTGTTCACCAAGTCCCATTGATTTTTGTTTGAACACTGCCAGCAACCATTGATCTTACCTCACAACTCTCAGATATGGATATGGAATTGGTCAGAACACTTGGATGCGTTGCTCTCAGAGGCGAATACATCAATGACATCGCCGAAAGTTCGCCTTCGCCGTCTCAACAGAAGCCGAATACTCCATACCATGTCACGGTATTCACAAAAGCTGAACTACAAGAGTTCAACGACAAACGGAAGACGAATCTTGACCAATACCTCAACAAACCACCAAATCTGGCACCACCATTAATTGATCTGGGAGTTGGAATACATGGCTCTGTTGCATTCAATGTGCTCTTCTGGCCTCATGGGAATTGGCTCCGAAAAATGTATGGGCTACCTAGGAAAGACTTCCATATCACCTTGACGCCAAAAGACGATCATACCATCGATAAAGGCGTCCATGCTATAACTCGCTGCAAAACCCTTACAACAGAGCAAGCGGATTGTATTGTGTCAAATTGCTACTCGCTAGCATTGCATCATACTGATTCCCGAGACTATGCATTGGAAGTGGTCAGATTCATTACAAAATTCCATGTTTCGTGTCTGTCAGAATCCTCATTCGACAAAGCACGGCAGTTGTCGTTCAAGGTCTCGAGCAGGTCAGAGAGTTTTGAATTCGGCTTTGAACATCTAGGATCCCATTCGAACAGTAATGCTACACTGGTGCGGGTGGCACACCTCTGTGAGAAGTCACAACAAACCAAAAAGGCCATGTTTATGTTTGCTCAAGCAGCACGCTTGTTGCTCGGCGAACATGAAATCATCAAAAAACAATTCATCGTCAGATCACAGTGTATTGAGGCCATAGTCAGGTGCTCAGAACACACCGAATTTGGTCCATTCTTCCTAGACCACGAAGCCAAAGACTGGAAGGAAAATCGAACCTCTTACGATACTTATGGAGACGCATTCAGGGACCCAACATCACGCAACCTCATCCAGAGAGAGGTATACAGGACCAGACGCTTCGACGACGAAATTGATCTAACCTCGAACCTACCTTCGGTGGCTTCCAATCAGGATGTGTTTACACCTCTTCAAGGAGAACTTTACAGATTGCCAAGGTTCTTCCGTTGGTTGACACCATTTAGACTCGCTATAATGAGTACGCCGCGCTCTCGAGAAGATATCCAGGTACTGACAGCTCTGGGTATCACACTTGTTGTTACTTTAACGGAAGAACCACTACCGGCGGAATGGTTTGAAAACACGCCTTGTCGGAATCTATTTTTGCCCGTACGAAACTATCAAGCGCCTACGAACGAGCAAGTGGATACCTTTATCAATTCCGTGGATAACTTACCAATCGAAGAAGCTGCATTGGTTCATTGCGGTGGCGGAAAGGGCCGTGCTGGCACTTTTGCTGCTTGTTATCTCATGGCTAGAGGGTTTGATCTCGCGCCTGTGCGCAGTTATGATGACCAGGAATATGTCCACATGTATTCTGGAGATGCCATGAAGCTCTTGCGTCACATGCGACCTGGTAGCATCGAGACAACAGCACAAGAGACATTTATCAGGGACTATTGCCAGTACCTCATCAGCGGCCGCAAGAAAGTCGCCATCTCAGAGACTCCACTCCCTGAGCTACAAACTCCACTCGAGCTGGATGGGAAACTGCCTAAGTCTCCTTCCTTGATTGTATGCTGCGGAATACCTGGTTCGGGAAAAAGCACGTTTGCGTTGAAGCTCGCCACTCTTGGGTATGCTATCATATCCCAAGACGAATTAGGCAGCAAACCTGCTTGTCTTAATGCTTTATCCAATGCCCTGGAGAATAAGCAGAGGGTAATCTTAGACAGATGCAACCCATATGTTGAAGATAGAGAGCAATGGTTGGCACATGCATTCCACCCGAATGACGCGCTGTGTGTCCATTTTGATGTCGAGCTCGAAATGTGTGTCAGAAGAGCCGACGCCCGAACAAACCACCCAACCATTGCGGCAGCGAGAGCGAAGCGAATTGTGCATTCATTCGTCAAGACCTTTGTGCCACCGACCGGAAAGGAGAAGTTTGCTTGCATCACCAGAGTATCATCAAACAATGCTGCATCTGATCTTCTGTCAAGGCTTGGTGTTTCAAGGGCAGACTTGATCCAAGCAGAAGTGGTTGCTCAACCAATCGACGCAGCTCAGGAAACCAACCACGTCTCAGCATCGGACATACCCCAGAAACCATTCGTTCACAAGTTTCCTCGAACAAGACATCTCTTTAACATTGGTTCTGCATCGCGCGACGATCTGATCCTATCTTTTTCTGATGCTCAAGCCTTCCTTCGTTCATCTGACCCATCCACGACAATTATCGTCGAAGAGAAAGTGGATGGCGCAAACCTCGGCATTAGTATCGACTCGTCTGGCGCTTTCAAAGTGCAGAATCGGTCGCACTATGTTAACAACAAATCGCATGCTCAATTCAAAAAGCTGGATAAGTGGTTGGATGATCATTATGAAGCTTTGAACACTGTACTGGACACAGCGAACAGTCAACCTGGCAGATGGACTTTATACGGCGAGTGGCTATTTGCCAAACACTCTATCCACTATACCAACCTCCCAGACATGTTTCTCGCTTTCGACCTCTTCGACTCTGACACAGGCACCTTCTTGAGTAGAGATGCATTGAGCGAAAGGATTAGAGGCACAAACATTCATCAAGTTGACAGTCCTGAAGTGGAGAGTCTAGACGAGCAGTCACTACTTCAGCTAGTGCGAACACGTCAATCAAGCTATTACGAGGGCGTCATTGAAGGAGTCTATCTTCGCAGACAGAAGGATGGCAAGACCATTGACCGAGCCAAGATTGTGCGGTCGGACTTCATTGCAGGAGACGAGCATTGGAACCGTAGAGGCGTGGTGCCAAACACCGTAACGGCGTATCGCTGAAGAAGGAACGATCAACGGGTTGCGAGCAAGAGATACTAGTAGACGCTACAGCCGCTCGCTGACGCTGGTCGAATTTGGAGTCGAAACCCGCCCATGTGCTTTTCTTATGTTTCATGCTCACTTCCACATCGGCCTGTGACAGCAATCAAGCCATAACAACACATGACGAGCCCATGTTCTCCCATCACTTTGTACCTCGAAAACCTGTGATGCCGTCACCTGGTCAAGGCCACTATCGAGCGCAAAAGGAAACATCAGGACCAGGAAGAAGACATACTTCTACATTTGAAATCTATATAGATTTGACCAGGGGGTATATATTCTCGAAATCTTTTGTTTGTCCTCTTTTTCTTTTCCCGTCTCAGAATGTCATACAATTCCACGCACCACAATGCAAACCTGCCTGCCCAAACGCCCCTCAAAAGAAAGAAAGCAACAACAACAAAACAAAACAAACTGCCATGGAAATGCAAAACAAAACGATAACAAATCAACACTACCAAGCTCGTCGTGCATCGAATCCTTCTCGAATCCCAACCAAGCCACTGTCCAGAAAAGGGTAAGTTAAAGAGGAAGAAGAAGAAAACGACCCAATCTCTTTTGTACAGTGGTGAGAACGAAACAAAAGAGATCAAGCCTTCCAAAGCTGTCGATCATGAAAAAAAAAACCCCGCCGGTTCGATGCCGCGAGTGTGTTGGTGGCTTACAAGGCTGAAATGTGAAAGGAAGGACCCAACGTCCGCCTATTGTGTGGCCACAGACTTGTGGAAGGAGCGGATTACGCCCTGTATGCGCATTCGCTCAAGCTCTTTTGGGGAAAAACTGACATACAGCAAGGCCTTGCATGAAGAGACAAGGCTTGCAGCTAGAAAGCCTCCCCTAGATGGGCAAACGCTGGATTTGAAATCACAGCGCAAATCTCAAGAAGAAGCATTGCCACGTCTGCTCTCAATCAAGCGCTCGGCAGCAACATACAGCTCATCCAAATACCCCATGGCGTCGGGATCCTTGAGCATCTTTGAAACCTGCAGCCCTGCAGAAATGAGCTGCAACACATTGCGGTCGTCCTTGAGAGGCCGGCTTTGATGCTTTGCTGCATGTCTCATTTCCAGCGAGTTTTCCAGCACGGTGACCAGTTGCTTGATTTGGCCATTGTAGAGCACGCGCGCGGGGATGCGGCGTTTGGTCGCCAGGCGCTTGAGCAGATAACACCATTCCGTCCACTCGCGGTCGGCGGGCACGCGCACGGGTCGCTTGTCCGGCTCCAAGGGGATGGGGAATTGGTATTTGGCTACAAAGTCGTAGGCGCATTGCGAGAGGCGGTCGTTGACGCGTGTGAGTATCGAGTCTTGCTCTTCGGCGTATAGGGATACTGGCAGCTGGATCAATTCGGACTCGGCCGTCTCGAGATGCGAGTTTGTGGGTTTGGCTAGGAGTTGGTGGGGGCCGTCGAACTCGTCACGGCCGGAGGAGCGGCGGTGCGAGCTACCGGGCAGCATTGCACCTCCGTCATTACCCATGGCGGCTGAGTTGTAGTTGGGGTGAAGCATTCCCGATTGCTGCTGCTGCTGGATCTGCTGCTGTTGGAGTTGCTGAAGCTGTTGCAGCTGTTGGGCGTTGGTTAAGTCTACTGTATTAAATCCTGGTGGTAGTGCTGTCGTGTAAGGGTTTGATGAGATGGATGAGTTGTAGTAATCTGGTGTTGGAGGAAAAACAGGAAGGTTTGGTGATCTTTGAGAGCCAACTGCCAGTCCTCCGGCCGAAGACATTCTCGAGGAGCCTACCGAAGAACCCGAATCTCTCGGATTGGTGGTCGGCCACGGTGATGAAGGCCATGAGCGGTCGCTCTGCAGACTAGAAGAAAAGTATGACCTGGATGCCCGTTGAGCTTCTGGCGAAGCAGGTGTGTACCTGATATGATAAGATTAGCTTTGGGCTTCAGGCGGTGAGGAAAGCGGTTGTCTTCATGAACATACAAGCCAGATTGTTGAAGCAGAGTCGGACGTCTATTCAGACCTGGCCGAGAAGTGGGCTGTGAATGCTGGATGTTGAACGAGTCCTCCAGCGGACTACGAGCAGTGTACATGATTGGAGTCGATGTAGGCGAGTATTTTTTGGTCGGCTTGACCGAAGCACCGGGTTGGGAGGAAGAAGTGTCGGGCAGTCGGAATGCAGGATTGAGAGAGGGTTCTGAACAAAGCCGAGCAATCATAACCGATGACATACCGCCACTATTTGTGTTGCAAAGAGGGGGGGGTCGAGGCAGTGGGGAATCAGATTGTGGATCAATGGCTTGTTGGAGAGAAAAAAAAGTGTTTTTACGGCAGTGGAGGAAAGTGCTTAGCTGATATAAACAGAACAGGAGCCCCTCCCAAGTGTGCCAATCGCTGCAATTGCGGGCACCTTCGTCATCACAACATGTGAAGGAAAGCAGAGGCATCTGTCTTGTTACGGTGCACCACGCACTGAAATGAGCAGGGGACGGGTGTGGTGTGTGCACAACTCCAGGCACGCCTCAGAGATGGGCGTCAGCGTCGCAGTGCACTGGAAGCGCGAGCAAGCACCACACGTCTGCCAGAGAGGGCAAAGCCGAAAAAGCTTCGCCCACGACCGTCTGGGATCAAAAACGCAGGTTCCATGTTTTGGATGCTTGGTGCTGCCCGACGAACAGCTGGGCCACTGTCACGACGGATCGCCGGACCAGGCCGAGAGATGCCCAGCGAGTTAGCCGTGGATATTCATGTCCACCGCCAGTCCAGATACGACACATCCGCTGTCGGTCACGGCTAGGCGATTGCTGCGTGCGATTTAAGCCAACAACCAGTTCTGCTCCGAGCAAAAGCCAAAATGTGGCAGACAGCGAGGGCCGAGCGTCGATTTTCTTTTCGCAACGTCCAACGTCGATCCCTGGAAACACGCACATCCACGCGATGGCCTCCGGCTTCTGCCTCCCTTCCAATCACCACGCCTTCGGGTACTTTTGTTCAAGTCGAAACCCGGCAATCTCGGGCACACGAGGCCGCACCGTGGCACTGATGCGGCGGCGCCGTGTGGTCAAGGGAAGAGGGAGAAGCCTCGGCGGACAAGGTTGTTTCATCATGACTCGAGGGACACGTTTTGGATGCGTAACGGCTTGTGCGGGCAAGGCTGACGGCGGCACCGGGAGGGGCTTGACGAGGCAGGAGGGAGGATGGGAACAAGTCAGCAAGACAGTAAACGGCGTCCGGACGATGTTAGAACTCATGTTCATCCTCACCCGGAGCAGAGCTCATTCCTACCAAAAAAATGCCCTTCGAGTCTAGGAATCAGCAACTGACAGGTTTAGTTACGATTTGAACACGTATGATCGGTGATTGAACATGTCCTCGTGTCCTCCGTCGTAATCTATCAAGGCTGTTGGCGCTCCACGATCTCCAAGTCGTCTTCAGAGGAAGATCTGTTGCTGGGTATCGATCAAGCGTGATTGGGCAGCAAAGCAAACCAAACTTTGGCAAAAACTGGACCCCTCTTTTTTGGTCTCTGCCGAGCAAGCATGAACCACGAGACACTTGAACCTAGTCGCCGATGTTATTGCTGCCACTCTAACTTACCGTTCCCTGCTTCACCGATCAGAAAGACATGGGTCAGCATCAGCACACGGCGCGCCATGGATTGTGCAATGTTGTCGCGATGCCACAAGCACACACAGAACAAACAGGGCAAAGAAGCCACGAGGTAAAGAAAAAAGAGGTCCATGCTGTCAAAGCAATAGCCAGCCCTCAGTGCTTTCTTGTTCTGCAGCGGGCGCGTGGGTCTGTTCGCGAAATTGACAAAGGACGGGGAGCATCGACGGCGGTGGAAGTTCCACAGGGCTTCTAGAAGGAAGGGAACCTTTCTTGCCGGCAGACCCGTCCAACTTGCACACATGACAGGCAAGCCCAAACAAATGTCTTTTACTGCTGCAGCCCCTTCGGCAAGAAGCATAGAAAAGACGAAGCGCGCTAAGCGACCTCTTGCAATCCAAAACACACGTCCCGTCTCAGACGTCTCAAGTCTCCAAACCCAGAGATTCCCAGCGATTCGGTCAAGCTTGAACACTCCTCAAAAGGTGCCATGCCATACAAACGTCTGTCCATCAACGATTGAACAATATCCAAAATTGACTTGAAAATGTGATCACATCATCCCAGTGATCAGATCAGGCACACCACAATATCCGCATTTACATGCCTCTTGGTCCAAGAGTCTGTTCATGTGGTCAACCTAACCCGCAACGTTAATGTGGAGAGAGATAGCATCGAATGACTCCAGAATGGTAGGCCTGACACCGCACCGTCAGCACCAACTCTTCTAGCAGCAAATGAAAACATGTCGTGATTCTAGCCGGCTCTGCCAATAACATCATGTGGAAGGCCCTGCAATGTTAGAGCACTTGTCATTCACCTCACGTCCACCCTCGTTTTGGGACATGTCCACCGAGCCGCCGTACGGCATTCTGTGCATCAACGATAGGTGCTCCCCTCTACGATCCACGAATCGTTCTAATAGCCTTTCTCCTTGTCAGTGTTTGACGACATGTACTCGGAAACAGCTTCTTGTTTTGGAGGAGTCATTGTAGAATGGATGATGGTACATGTCTCTTTTCCCCTTTGGAAATTATCTCCGTCTCCATTCTTCTATGGTCATTGCAAAATATTGCCTTTGGGGCCTTCCACCAAAACAGCTTCTAGGAGATTGTCATCGCCAATGCCCAACACAAAAGACACCAAGCCACGTGCAAGTAAAGAAAAACGAAAGAAGGCGTTCCACCCCATCTTGCATGCCTTGTAAAAAAAAATAGGGTATCAAAAGAAGAATAACCTGCAAATGATTCGCTAATCAACATCACAATCCCCTCCAGCCATCCATGTGGGTCTTATTATCCTGGACGCAAAATATCCTGATGATCTGTTTCTTTCCAACTGATGAACCCTCCCACTCGACGCCTAAACACAAACAAAGATACTCCATTCCTTCCGCGGACTTGCCTTCTGTCGAAAAGAAGGGCGCAATCAGGCAACCAACAGTCATCATATGAAGTGCGGTTTTTCGTAGTGATGGGCCGCAGCGCCTGCTTCTGTGTCATGGGGCATGTCCTCGTTGCCGGCGCGGCTCATGACAGTGTCACGCTTTACCCGCAAGCTGCCTCTGTCACCGCGGATCACATGGCCAGTGTTGACCTTGTCTTGGATCATCTCATCCAGAAGCTTGGTCATTTCGTCCACGGTTCTCCTAGTGCCGGGCACATTGCTAGCGCTTGTGACTCTTGCCACGTTATTGATCGGCTCTTTGGGAGATCCATTGCTTCCATGTGCATCGCCCTCTTCCGTGTCATTCGGGACAACGGAAGCCGGGTGCTTTGACAATCGAGAGAAGTTTTGTACCCCAGGAGGCGGCGAACTCGGTGGTGACATTTGGTTGACAGCACTGGTAGGCCCGCTGGCACTTCGGAAGAGTTCTGGGCGACTCATACTGCGGAATGGTGTGCGTGGCTCCCTTTTCTCCGGCGAGGTTGTGGGACTTTGTCTGAAAGCCGGGTGTTGGGACAATGCTCCGGATGTGTCGAGCATGTCACGTTTCCTAGCGGCGTTCCTCAGCGCAGATACCATACGAGTCTGGTCTTCAAGCTTTTGCCGAAGTCGCTCAATCTCTTGGTCCTTTTCTTTGACAATCGCATCGGTATTCTGCCTGTCTCGAGAAGGCACGCGGCTCTGCAAAGGCGATCTTGCACTGCTCGCTTTGCTGTAAGAGTTGTTACGAGTCTGCAACAGCCGCTTCTCCAGGGTTGCAATGTATCGATCTTTGTCCACGAGATCAGCCTGTAGAGCACTGATTCGACGGGCCGAGGTGGCACTCCCGGGGTCCAAGGCGTCCTCATCAGCTGCCATGTCCTCATCATCGTTTTCGTCTTCTGAACCAGAGGCCAGTTCGATTTGCGAGGTCCGTGCTATGGGAAGCATGCCCGCTATGGTGGAGCCAGATTGGATACGACTCGAGGTGGCCTGACTCCCACTACTGCCCGGTCTCCGGCTCTTCGGTCGTTCCAGTGTGCTGTGTGTGCTGTGTGTGCTCGTTCGTTGGAGGATTGGCATGCTAGAACTCGCATTCGAGAAGCGTCCCGAGTTAACTCCCAGTGACTTGGAACTCAAGATCAGTCTGTTCAGATGGGCGATGCGCTCCTTCAGAGCAGTCCTGGCGAGCTGCATTTCCAGCATTTGCTCCTCGTGGCGCTCGGCGCTCTCGCGTTCTCTTTCTCTCCACCGTTCTTCTTCGACCTCCGCTTTTTCGGCCTTCTCGGCCTCATTTTTTATTTTGCTCTGTTTGTCCAGCTGAGCCCTTAGATCAATGATTTCTAGCTTGTACCTATCCAGTAAAGCTCGACTACGTGGATCAGCGCCATCAGCGGGGTTGGACTCGTTCCGTTTCGCATGGCTGACAAGGTTGTTTTTGGCTCTGCTTGCGAACTTGAGTGTGTTCAACGTCTCGGTTGTGTGTGAGGAAGTCGTAGAAGCGCTACTGGATGCTGAGGAGAGCTGTACAGTACAAAGGATAGACACTAGTGAGTTTCCAGAAAGAGCGGGTTGTAGAAGACGGGTGAGCTTGCTGTCTCTGTAGGGGAGATGTTTCTGATCTTTTTCGGCGAGCTCTTTGTCCCCAGACAGACGAGCGATGACCGTGCCTAGTGTAAGCAGGGACTTGTTAATATGACCTCCCTCGGTACGTCGCTCCTTGCTTTCGGCTGCCTTTTCGGAACCCGCAAGATCGATAAGGGACAGAGTCGATACCAGAACACTGCCGGGGAGCAGCTTGTCGCGCCTCGGGTCGCCAACGGGAGCAGCGGTGCGTTCACGCGACTCGACGACAATCTGAACTACAGCATGCGAGCGTGAAGAGCGGGCATTGAATTGCGTGCCTGCAACACGCCTCTGCTGGTCACCACGAGCGATGACTCTGAGCAACTGGTTAGGGCTTTGAACGATTTCTTCCTTGAGCGGTGTCGCATAAACACCACGGCGTGGGTCTTCTCGCAGCTTTATCTCCTCGTTCGAGTCTGGGTTGAGCAGGTCGTAGATCTTCTCGTTGTAAATTTCGAGGTAACTGACACGCAGCAGGAACTCGCGGGCAGGGTTCTGGCGGATGTAGGAGAAGATATCGGTAATGGCCAGAGGGATAACACCAGGAGACGTGGCGGTACCTTGCATCGAGAATGTCTTTCCAGTGCCCGTCATACCGTAGGCGAAAACAGTTCCATGATATCCTTCCATAACACGCCGCACCAGGCGTTTGGCAGCGGATTCGTAAACGCGGGCATTCTGGTCGTGTGGTGAGAATACATTGTCTGCGAAGGACAGGGTCAGCACATGGAAGCTGGTGTCAATTGAGTATGCATGACGCACCATAGCGATATTCTCCGCTTTCGTAGCTTATGAGGGAGCGTCGACCGTCGACTAACCACTCTCCGTCCGGCTGTGTATCTGCGGCTGCGTCGGGCCGCACGCGAACACTGACTGTGATGTTTCCCTTTGCTTCTTTGTCCTTGTCGCCGTTCGTTGCTTCGAGCATGGTCGTGTCGGCGACAGGGGTGTTGGGCGTCAGGGGTGTGGCCGGGGACACGGGTGCCGAGGACGAGCGGCTCCCAGGGGGAGATGGTATGCTCAGCAGGCTGTCACTCTTGGAATTGCGGACGGCGCTGACGGCGGTAGTGCTGAGCGAGGCAATGGATGTCTTGGAGCGCAGGTTTCGGAGAGACGGCTTGGACTGTGGCTTGCGCAGTCCGCTCGGCGGTTGTAAGGGCGCTAGGGGTAGGCGCGGTGTCGAGGAAGGATAGGAATTGGACGCAAGAGAAAGAGAGGATTGCGACGAGGTTCGAGGGCTCGACGAGGCCAGATGCGCAAGGGGGCTGGCAATGCCGCTGCCAGGGGGCCGTGGGAAGGCTTCGATGCTGACGGCCTTGCGCAAGTTGGGCATCGGCACTCGCGACGGCGACGGAGACGGTGAGGATGCTTGGGTGCGTAGGGTAGGAATTGATGGCGACGACGTGACGGATCGAGGGATTCCCGTGGCTGCGCGCGGCCGTAGGTCTGCTGAAACACCGTCTGCACCCTCCCGCTCCTTGTCCGACGGCGCTTCCTCAGTCGGGTCGGCCTCTCGTGTCCTCGTCATAGCAGGCAACGGCGGCAGCGGAATTGACGGCGGCGGATGCGCCTGCAGGCTGAGGAACTGCTGGCCTTGGTAATGATGCTGTTGCTGTTGTTGTTGAGATGGTTCAGGCCGGGGGTACAGATAGTGCTGCTGCGAGAGTCGTTGTGCCTTTTGCTCCTGGTCGAGCTGCAGCACCAGTTGTACTCCTCCTCCAGGCATGCTGGCCAGATGCCCCTGCTCCTATCTCTATCTTCTGCACGCCGTTGGTTAATCACACTCGCGAGCAACGACAACGCTCTCAGCACATGGCACGCATACGACGTTTCTGCGGCGTGGGTTTGGATCGTAGGAGAGGAACACCAGATTTCTATCCATCTACTTTCCTTCTCCCTTGGGTCATCAAACAATAGCTCGTCACCCTCGTTCCTTCCCGTCGCCAACTCTGTCAATCAACCCAACTAAACACCCTGACTTTGCCATGGTCGAGCCTTATGTGCAATCTGAGCAACCCGCGACCCATGCGCCGCCCACAAGCAGCCACGCTCCACAGGAACAGGCAATGATCTCCAATCCCTCCGAGGATTTTCTGTCTGTATATGAATTTAATGAATCTCTGTCGGATGGACCTGGCATGCAGTCCTCCACATCCTGCACCTCCGCTCCGCCGACCGCACATGCCGCTGTTGCCATTGGTCTCCTCGTCACATCTCGTGCCTCGTGTGACTCTGATCGTGCTTGCTCGAGTCATCTCATCCCACAAAGGCTTTCAACACACAAAGGTACTTGCAACGGGTAGTCCGCACTCACCCGATGCCGAACAAAAAGCCAAGTTGTCCGAGTGCCGTGGGCGTTCATCGAGCGTTCATCGGTCTGTAGCCGTACCGCTCGAACTGCTTTGCGACAACCATCTTTAGGACGTCTGGCCACCTGTAAGGCAACAATCGTCATGTCCCTCGTACGGGCTCGTGGTAGCTTTCAACTCAGCTCTCCAGTGTGCTCAAGGTATCTGTCATGAATCCACCCCAGCAGCCTTTTGTTGAGCACGAGAGCCAAACATTGTTTGCTCCGTCGTGTCCTTGCGTGCAATACAGTCTGAACGATCGGAACTCTAGGAACGCTGCTACGAACAGCGCCACGATGCGACACGCGGCTAGCAACAAGATTGGTTCATCACTCCATATTGGCCCGGCAATAGATGCTGCCCTTCGTGGTCCGTGAGCTGGAGCAGAGACACAATGAAGCGCAGCCAGAAAGGACGTGGAGAGTCTATATTGCTAATTCTAGAAGAAAACTCGAACAATCCTTCGCTTGACAACTCTACTAATCAATCATCAAGCTACAATCAACTATAAAGATACTGTACGCCAGCAAGACTACCTTTTCACATGTGCCAAATCCAAAAGCCTCAAAAGTAGGTGCACGTCGATCTTTCAATAAACAGGCGGCTGGGTCACATCACATTTTTCACCCTTTGAAGATCACAAGCGATGCATTGCTTGTACATTGCAATCACATAGAGTTCATCTCGAAGGATAGTACTTTCTCGGCTTGGAGCTCGATGCAATGATCAGCCTTGAATATGTAGTTGATAGTGCTTTGTGCGCATGAGTTACAGTCTGGACAGTTGGAGCTCAAGAGAGTGCTGAAGACGGCAATTAAGAGAGCTCAGATGCTCATTGTTATGCCAGATACTACTTAACTTCATCAGGTATTGCTACATGAGTAGCTACCAGGATAGAACAACCAACATATGTACGAAGATAATAGAGAGTCAAGTGGGCTTGAGTTACTGCGCCACAGCAAAAGGCACGTGCAACGACTCGCCAAACAACACTTCATGACATAGGAAGAGAGCAATATTTATCAGATAAATCGTCAATAATTGGATATTCGTAGCTATATCTAGCTTTGCCAACCCTTGTGCAGGGTGGGTCATCTATGCAAGTATTATTACATGAGCGCCTTCATTTGCGCCAAGAGATAATGTCCTTTTTTTGGTTTCGACACGTTCAAGTGCCGTGGTATCAAAAGCTTTTTCTTCGTTGGAAAGGGAAACATTTCAGGTCAAGGAGAGATGATGCATCTAGCAGCACTCGCCACCCTGTGCAAGGCTGTTGTTGCCGTTAGTGGTGGGGTTTGAAACACCGTTGACGCCCTCGGGACCGGAGGCCATCTTCTCGGCGGTCTTCTTGCTGGCGGGCTGGACACCATCCTTGGCATCGTCGTTGATGACGGACTTGCTGGCAGAGTTGGAAGCGGTGTTTTCGACCTGCTTGTTGTTGCGGGTGTAACCAGTATCACTGGAATCGACGTGGGCCTCGAGTCCCTTACCCTCGCGGGGGTACGACTTCATGATTTCCTTGTGCTTCTTCAAGGCGGCGTTCATCTCGCTTGCCTCAACGTCGTTGAGGAAGACACATGAGCCGAGGGGGCTGGGAACAGCAGCACGGAGCTTGCCATCACGGGTCTGGAAGAAGATGTTAGTTGGATTGAACTTTCTAGAGGATGCAAAGGTCATCAGCTTACCTTAAGGATAGCCTTGGTGGCCTGGTCGAGGACGTCCTCAGTGAAGTGGTCATCATCCATGGACAGACCGACACGAGAGAACAGGTTGAGGAGTCTCTTGTGCTCCTCGTCGCTGAGGATGCCTCTCATGTTGGCAAGAGTGGCAGAGTAGGCCATGTCGATGGAGATGGCGTGACCGTGACGAAGAGGCGGGTCGGGGATCAGCTCGTGAAGAGGAGACCAGCTTTGGTATTGTCAGTAAAAGTATGATACATGAGATACGGATCGACTTACGTATGACCGTAGGCAATGACTCTGTCAAGACCAATCTCGTGGAGGTTGGGGGTCTCAAGCTTCAACATCTCGTGGATACCGTTGCGGTTGATCTTGTCGGCAGCATCGCGAACCTCCTGGGGAGCACCCTCACGGCGACCAAAGCCGGTCGAGATGAGCTGCTCGCCGTACTTGTCGAGCAAGTTGAAGGTGTCGAGGTGAGCACAGGTGGAGATCTTGATCAACTCTGCGAAGCCGTTACGGATCTGGGCATCGGGGAGAGTGCGGAGGAAGCTGAAGTCAAGGAAGGTGTTCATAGGAGCGTGGTAGGCACCCAGGCGGTTCTTGTAGTTGCCGTAGTTGACGGCGACCTTGATCGAGACGGAAGCATCGATGAGACCAATGACAGTGGTGGGAACACGGATGTAGTTGGTGTTTCTGCGGTACGAAGCGCAAGCGAAACTGTAAACGGTTAGTAGGTGGTTCAGAGGTAGGAGTTGACCGCTTAGGAGATATTGGCCAGAGTGCCTTATAGATCTATGGCGGTGGATCATTGTGTGTGTATTACCCGGCAACGTCGGTGACCAATCCACCACCAACGACCAGGACGGGCTCCTTGCGGTAGACACCGAACTTGTTCATCGAGTCAACGATGCTCAAGAGGGTGTCCATGGACTTGGCCTTCTCGCCAATCATGGTCTTGTGGATGGAAAGCTCGAGCTTGTAGTGGTCGAAGTACTTCTGAATCTGGTCTCCGTAGACATCGAAGATGTTGGCATCCATGACGGCCAGGGCTCTGCCCCAACGCTGGTAGCAGTCGGCGAGCTGGCTGTTCTTGGGGTCAAAGACACCATCCATGAACTCGAAGTCGTACTCGATCTTCTCATAGCCAGAGACGTGGAAACCAGCCTTGGTCTCCTGGACAGTAGCGTTCAAGTCAGACATGATTGAGGTGTTGTGTGCGTGTTGAACAAACGCAGAGGGGTAGTTGAAAAGAGGATGAGGATTGATGAGGGTGGAAGGAGAAATGTGAGTGGGAAGAGTAGATGGTCGAGGAAGAGGGGTTTTCATATATCCTCGCCAACCACGAGATCGGCGGATAACTTGGAGCACGGCACTCGACACTCGAGTACATCACGTCAACGAACCTCTGAGCAGACCGACGCTAGATCAGATCCAGGTACAAAGTTTCCAGGCGAATCGCTCCGATGCACCTCTGCCACGACGGGCGTGCGTCAAAGGCCAGCCCCGTTTGGCCGGCACAGAGACTAGCATCATGGAGCTGCACCGCCGCTTGCACCGGCCAGGTTCGTAAAACCTGTCAGCCTCTGCAACATGCAAGCCCATGAGGCTTCTGCTGCCATGGATTTGGATCACAGCGGCCATGGCAAACGTCCAATGAGCATCGTAGACTAGCAGCTCAGCTTCCGTCTTTGGCTTGGACCGTGGGGTCCATGTCGTGGGCATGAGATCCGTCTAAACCATGTTCAGTTTAGTGACCCACAACAGATCTGATGAGTATCTGATATCAGGCTTTTAGGCTCGGAGCTTTTCTTGAGACATTTTCTGGGGTTTCCCGTCTTGCGGCTCAAATTTGTCGCTAGGATCCAGGAAGCATTGATGACGAAAAGACATGTGGTGCTCATCATTGAGTTGCGATGATTTGATTATATCGCCTTGAAGTTCGCGAGGCTGCATAGCTAGAGTGGATCCGAAACCAAATCTATGCTGCCAGCGAGGACGAGCTGTTTGAAATTAGAACGATCATGCTTCCTGAATGTGTTGTTTGCGGGGCTCAGGTGAGGGGCAGATCTGACTTTTGCGTCAGTGCTTCCTCTTTCGGTGACGCTTGCATGATGATTGGACTCTCCCGTTTGAGAGTCTAGCAGCTACCTGCAGCATTACCCCTCCTCTTAGCTCATGAGATCGCGTCGTCGCGAGAGATCTCCTCTGGCTCAGTGGGGCACGTCGCGTCACCCCAACAGCTCAGCTTTGGGAGCTTCTGCCACGTAGTGCTTCGCTTGGAACCCGAGTCAATTGGAATCGTTTAGTTTGTGCAATTGCTCTCGAAAGTCGTCGACTCGATACTGGAAACTCGTGAACCTCGAAAACACCACAGCATACACTACAATGGCAGAATTTGATCAGACCAAGGCCTACGCCGAGCAGGAGGAAGTCTTCTTTGACGATGGCCGTGAACTCGAGCTCTTGCACTTTGTCTACGGCAAGCCAGAGATCGAGGAGATTCGTGGCAATCCTCAGAAGGTCCTGGCTGCCATTGATGAGTTTGCAAGGACGAAGAAGTACCTCATGAACGTCGGAGAGGACAAGGGCAAGATTGTTACCAACTTGATCTCGGAGGTCAAGCCAGAGACTATGGTACTACTGTCCAGCAAGAATCGATCATGGAAACATTGAAAAACTTACGATATACACAGGTCGAGTTGGGAGGCTACATTGGTTACTCCTGCATTCTCTACGCCGACGCCGTTCGCAAGGCTGGTGGTAAGCGTTACTTCAGTCTTGAAAGAGACCCCGTCTTTGGTGCTGTCATCTCCTCGCTGGTTGACTTGGCTGGTCTGGGTGATCTGGTCAAGGTCATCATCGGTTCAAGCGCTGTCTCAATCAAGAGATTGCATACTGAGGGCACCCTCAAGCACATCGACATGATGTTCCTCGACCATTACAAGCCCGCCTACAAGACCGACCTGAAGCTCTGCGAAGAACTCAAGCTTGTGACTCCTGGAACCGTGCTGGCAGCCGATAACGTCATTACGCCCGGCAACCCCCCATACCTCGAGTACGTTCGCAGCAGTGTTGCTGAGAAGCGCAAGGCCGCGGAAGCTTCTTCGGACGAGAGCAACCCCGATGCTAGATTCGCCGACAGAACCGCCAAACAGTACGCCAACAGGCAGACGGAGGAGAAGCTGCAACAGTCCAGAGGCAACCCCAACCTGGTTTACGACAGCAAGCTCGTCAACAGCTACGAGCCTTCAGGAGTACCGGTAAGTCGACCCTTGTTTCGCGATCCTCAAAGAAATGGCATTGACAAATTTGCAGGACGGTGTCGAGATCTCTCGTTGCACTGGCGAAGAGTCCTCCTAGAAAAGCCCGTGCTTCATAGCGAACGAGCCTACGGGAGCAGAGCCTCCGGGTCGACCACGACGATTTAATGTACGTACGCGCCATACGTCCTGTTATACGAGTCTGGTAGAGAGCATGAATGTGAATGGAATGAACTATATAAAGCAAGCTCAGCGGACTACGAGAGATACCCAAATGTATCATGAGTAAAAAGTTGTTTGACACTCCAACCTTCACATACGTGCTCGCTTAAGTTGTAAACAAAGATTTGTGAAATTGTGCAAGCCACTGAAGCTGGAGCTCTTTGCCCCTCCATCCCACCGGAGCTGTTTCCTCGTGGGCTTTGTTGAACTGCCGTTTCTCTTGCCTTCCATCCCATCCCAACGATCGGAAGTCTTGACTGACAGTTGTCGTCTTGAAGGAAGCACTGACGCGATCGAACTCGATCATTTCCAATAAGATTTCATATATCTCGTCTAGGGCTCAGCCGCAACTCAAGACATTCCCGAGGTGTTCAGATCAATGACGTTTCTCTACGAGTAGCTAGTGGAAAGCATGTGAAAACGGGAGAGCTATCCACCGAGCTATCGCGAAGCTATCGTGATCAACAAACATGGCTTGCATGGGTTGTGAAATGCCATGATCTAGTCGTGACAGCGACACGCAGGCTCAATCCTTTCGCTAACCTCCTGCGAGTGCTGTGCTGCTTGGCTCCTTCCTCGAGGCGTCTCTCGCTCCTTCCCTCTCGCAGCCACCATGCTCACTGCTGAGTCGTCGCGCTTTGCGCATGCACTGCAGAATGTCAAGCTGATTGCTTTGAGCTTCTTTTTTCTGCCACTCGATACCTTCATCCTCTTTTTCAGCTATGCGATCCGCATTCTTGTCGCCTTTCCAGCGACTTCGCACCGCGCCCGAGTGCGGTCTACATACACACGCTACTTCGAGCCCCGCACAGTGTTGGTGACTGGCGTAGGCATGACCAAGGGCCTTGTCCTCGCTCGCCTATTCTTTATCGCCGGTCACAACGTTATCGGTGCTGATTTCGAGCCGCCATTCTTGCCAATCACTTGCGGGCACGTGTCACGCTCAATCAAGGCTTTCCACCGTCTCGCGAAGCCTGATGGCACCAGAGCAGGCTCCTCTAGATATTGCCAAAGTATTCTGGACATTGTCCGAAAGGAGAAAGTTGACCTGTGGGTCAGCTGTTCCGGTGTAGCGAGCGCTGTTGAGGATGGTCAGGCCAAGGAGATGATCGAGCTGCTCACAAAGTGCAAAGCCGTCCAGTACAATGTAGCCACAACACAGAAGCTGCACGAGAAGCACTCATTCACCGAGTACACCAAGTCTCTTGGACTCACAGTCCCCGAGACCCATACCATTACATCAAAAACCGCTGCATTAAGGGTTCTCGAAGATGTGCGACCCTCGGGCAAAAAGTTCATCATGAAGTTCATCGGAACGGATGATTCTGTCCGAGGTGACATGACTCTGCTGCCGTTCGACTCGGTGTCCGCGACAAAGGCGCACATCTCGCGCCTCCAGATCTCTGAAGCCCGTCCTTGGATCCTACAACAGTTCATCGATGGTCCCGAGTATTGCACTCATGCTTTGGTCGTTCGTGGTGAAGTCAAGGCTTTCACTGCTTGTCCTTCTGCCGAACTGTTGATGCATTATGAAGCCCTCTCTCCAGAATCTTCCCTCAGTCGCAGTATGCTGCGCTTCACACAAGAGTATGCGGCAAGCGACCCCGAAAACTTCACAGGCCATCTCTCTTTCGACTTCCTGGTGGACCGAAAAGATGCTGAGCGTGCACGGAGAGATCCCAACATGGTTGTCACGCTTTATCCTATCGAGTGCAACCCTCGCGCACATACTGCCGTTGCTCTGTTCAACAGTACACCAGAGATGATCGAGAAAGGATACATGTCTGTCCTCGAAGAGCCCGCTACATCTCGTAAAGAAGGAGCCAATGGGGCTTCCTACACACCTCCAGTGTACCCTCATAAGCCCGGACAGTACTACTGGATTGGTCATGACCTGGTGACATGTGTCATACTGCCCGTTCTCTCACTCTTCAAGATCCACGGTAACAGCTTTGTCGAGGCTTTTGAGCACTTTGGCACCTTCCTTGAGCATCTCTTCTTCTGGAGAGACGGCACTTACGAAATCTGGGACCCGCTTCCAGCTTGGTGGCTGTACCACATTTACTGGCCCTTCCAATTTGCTAAGAGCTTGGTCACAGGCTTCGAGTGGAGCCGGATCAATGTCAGCACCACAAAAATGTTCGGCTGTTGATGAAGCACAAGAGGAGGAATGAAGAAGTTGATGACATACACGAAACATGGTGAGCACCAGCTCATGCTACTGTGAAGGGCTGGCTCGGGACCGGTCAGCTGCAGTGGACATAGTTAAGTCCGGTGATATAGTGGAGATGTAGTTCCAGAGGTAGGTTGAGATATACCAAGATCTGGCAACCCCAGGCCAATCGTCAGGGAACTTGTGTACAACTATCATCTCATGCAGATGATACTCGAACAGAAGCACTTTCTATATTACTGATTAATATAACCATTCACAAAGGCTTCCGATTCTTGCAAAACCATGATGTCAGACGGAGTTACGAAGCCGAAACCACATAACGCCGAGTGCTTAATCAACCATGCATTTCGGGTCCAATAAACACACATTGATTTGAGTGAACCCTCTTCTTCGACTCAATCCTTCTTTCAATACACTGAACGAATCTTGTTTTGGGATCTGAGCTGCTGCTTTGCATTAAAATCGCCACAATGTCAGACTCCATGCTTTACCATGCCGGTAAAGACCACTCAAATTGCGAATGACACGAAGGTGAATCTAACTAGGTTCTGTGATAGGACTCAAGTTTACTCCTACGATTCACAATGATACTTACGACTTCATCTCGACAAAAGGTCAGAACTTGAAAGGCAAGCGTGTCTTTCTGACTGGTGCTTCCAAGGGTATCGGCAGGGAGACAGCTCTCTCCATGGCTCGTGCTGGCGCTTCCAGTATCGCTCTTGGTGCTCGCAGCTCACTGTCAGATCTTGCAACTGAGGTTGATAAGGCGGCTCGGGAAGCTGGCCATGCTGTGCCCAAAGTTGTCAGCATCAAGCTAGACGTAACAGACGTCTCGAGCACCGAGCAAGCAGCCAAGACCGTCCAGAGCGAATTCGGTGGCCTGGACTTTTTATTCAACAACGCCGGACACCTCGAGGACTTCAAGAAAATAGGAGAAAGCGATCCTGATGAGTGGTGGAAAACACAAGAAGTCAACATCAAGGGCCCTTACCTGGTCGCTCGCGCTTTTATCCCTCTTCTCCTCGACACCAAGGATGGCGACAAGACCATCATCAACACCAGTTCCATTGGCGCACACGTCATCATGCCTGGAGCAAGCTCATACCAATCCTCCAAACTCGCGCTCCTCAGACTCGGCGAATTCATACAGTCCGAGTATTCTGATAAAGGCATACTTTGTTTTGGAATCCATCCGGGCGGTGTCATGACCGAGCTTGCATCAAAAATGCCACAAACTTCGCACCATCTCCTTCACGACACGCCTGCACTGGCTGGTGACACTGTTGCTTGGCTTATCAACGAGAAGAGGGAGTGGTTGGCTGGCAGATATGTGAGTGTGACATGGGACATGAAGGAGTTCTTGGACAAGAAGGATGAAATCGTCAAGAAGGACTTGCTGAAGGTCCGCATGGTTGTAGACTAAATACACTTCCTGGATCGGCCACGAGCTTTGATTTACGATACCTCATATATCAGTAAAGAATAAGCTCCAGTATAGCAGAAGTTAGATGAGCATGTGCTGTCACAATGTGCATTTTCTTAACATCCTGAAGGTCACCCTGCTCGACATGGAGAATTTCATCGAGTTTCTCCCTCCCTCTAGTTTTCAATCGTTTGGTAACAGCATAACCATTCAGCATATGACAATCGTGCAACTCGAGGGCTGTTCTGTAAACTCTTTGACCCCAGACTGGAAGTTACGTGTTAAGAAAGCCTGGTTAGCTGTATGTTCCGATGGTGGAACAACGAAAAATTTCAAATTACATATTTCAACGACGATAAGTGGCAATGATACTCTCATCTTATTGCAGTATATTAGTGCATTATCAACTAGTATCCAAACAGAAGATGACCAGGAATACCATAGCTACAGAGCAGATATTGCGCCATTATACGTGAAAGAGCTTGTCAAGGGTGTGACCCTGACGGTTAAATGTGTCTAACGAAGATTATCGAACATCTGAGCATATCACAACGGAACTCCTCCCGCATCACTATCCGCACTGGGAGAAGGAGGAGCAGGAGCAGGTCCGTCATTCCACCTATCACTACCCGTACCCCAAAAGCCCTTCTGCTTTCCCACAGGCGTCCACCCCACCGTCCAGTTATCCAACCGAGGCATTCGAAGAGCATCAAGACCAAACCGATTGATCTCGTCCTGCCACAACTGCGTAGACAACATCTTGTTGATGTGTGCTTGAGGCACAGGAGTATAACGTTGCAGGACATTCAAGTCCACATCATTCACGGCTCTTGTTTTGCCAGTGGGGACGGCACCTGGGTCGATTTCCCATGTGTCCCACTTGTCGGCCCAGTGGAGTCCCAGCGGACCAACGTGGTCTTGTAGCCAGAGAGACGAGTGGTTCTGGGGTATGTTCCAGTGGCATGTGCCTACGGGATTACCGCGGAAGATGTAGGACGAGATGGCGTGTCCAGTCTCGTTGCAGCGATCACCGGCGAAGAAGGGCTCGTAAACGTGGCTGTGTGGTGGCATCCCTGGTAGAGCCATTAGGGTCACGTCGAAATAGGCACCGCAGATTGCATGCGTGAGTTCATGAATCAAGGTGTCTACGAATAGAATCGTACTGCGCGCAATTGCTGATTCTTCACTCAGGCGAATGTTGTCTTCTATGGGTATCGATGCAAGCCATTGTGTGTCGTTGATGAATCTTCCGAGTTCAGTAAGTTTTGATCACTGTTGGCGTACATTCGCATAATGTCAGTGTATCCTCGGCTCATGTAGATGACACTGGATCGAGTTCTACAAAACACTGTCAGTCACATTGGATAACAGCAAGAACCATCACATACCCAACCCCTCTCGCACCGTGAACAACTTTGCCATTGGTCACCCATGGCTTGGTGAGGCCAAAAGCACGGTGTTTATCTATCATAATATTCATATCCTTCATTTCCCAAGCCATATATGCACGCATATCCATGACTTTTTTGTATATGTCCGTTAGTGCAGCTGCGTCGAGTGGTTGGCTAGGCCCGTATATGGGACATTTACCGATATGTGGAACGTGCACATGAGGCATCTGGTCGCTAGGAACCGTGATTCCGGCAAAGAAGCGCAAAGTCTCTGGATCATCCAAGATAGCGGAGGCCAGACGTATCGCAGGTTCCATGAGTGCGTATTCGCCAGCTCGAAGTCCATGCCACATGTCTTTTCTCAGCAGAGGGTGTATTGGACCATGACCCAGGGCAGAAGTAAGGCGACCTTCTGGCATCTGCCTGGTCTGCCCCTGTGCCGGTGTACGGTAAGCTGTGCTGTTGATGAAACCAGCCTTTCCCAATACTTGAAGTCCCCATTGCTCTACGATGGGATGCCAATCTGGAGCTCGACTAGGTGGGCCGACTTTGAGATCCCTGTTTCCAGCGATTGGGTCTACTGCTCTCAGTTCCTGCTGCGAGTACTTGCCGTGTACGCGAGGGTATATGTCGAATCGATTCGTTGCAGGATTGAGTTTTGTAACGTAGTTGTCTGGGTCGAAGCCAGGAGGCACTGCTGGTGGCGGATCCGGGATATTGTAAGACGACATGATCGATGCCGAGCAGATGCCAGTTATCAACCCAGAAAGAGCTGGAGGGGCGGATGGTGTTGTCTAGTTTTCTCATAGCTATGGACTAACTCGAATATCCCTCTTACTTTATGGCTCTCTTGTCTCGACCGAATGCGGAAGCGAATGTTACAAAGAAAATCGCTGGTGATAGCACAAAACTATGGCCTAATCTCTTTGTTTGTTTTTGTCCTGGCAAGGATTCGACTAGGAGGCAGAAAGCCACATTGTTGATTGTACGCATATGGTTGCCTCCCCACCGTGATATTGCATGGACATTATGGCAAGCCACATTTTTTGAGCGTGTCTCGAACGAGTGACGAAGAGGCCATATCGAATGACTGCTGTATGTGAGTAAGGTCGCAACAAAGAATTGTTATATTGCAGTACCTCTGTTTGTTGCGGAGCGTCGGCCAGTCTGTTTTGCTGGGACGGTCCTTTTGTTGTCAATCGTCGACACACTGCTCGGGCATGACTGGTCATACTCGGGAGCCAAGAAGCCTCGCATTCAGTCGCTAGTTGGCTGTTTCCAAGGTGATCGAAAGTCGGTTCATTTGGCTTTCCGGTTATTTGCAAGCTCAGGTGCAGGTGTGCTCGATGGATGTGGTGACTACGAGATGACTTCCGACTTTCGACTTAATGCAAGGCACGACAAGTCTGTGTAACGAAAACAAGCTTCAAGCAGACGGAAGCTCATTTGTGCAAGAAAACTCATCCAGCAGTGTTAACATTCTGCTCTTCATCTTCCTCGATTCCGAACAAAACTTTGAGCCAGAGACTGCAACCTTTGCAGCCAGTGATGAGTTCTCCGTAGCGCGACTCGTTCTCCAATTCATCTTCCGTGATGACAAAACCACGCTCCTGGCCACACCTACAGCTTCTCCACCATACACCAGTCTGCTCATCGTAGTCCAAGTCATCCAGATCTACGATATCAAGTCCGGTATGGAAGATTTCGTCGTCGCCTTTGTTGCGCGCATGCTGCAGACGCAGTTCGCGATCGAATTCTGCTTTGGCCTCAGGCTCGGACAAAGTTTTGAAGGCGACTGTGATGGAATCCACGGTTCGAGATGCGTCTCCGGCCTGCGCCTTGTCCGGATGATGTTCGAGCAGAGCTTTCCGATATGCTTGCTTGATGTCCTGAGCATTCAAACTTCCGTCAAATTGGCGATGACCTAGGCCCAACGCTTCATAATGGTTCTCCATGAATAGGAACAAACCACGTTCTTCTTTCTCTTTGTCACCGTCGCTCGGTGATGGACAGGATTTCAGAGGACAAGACTTTTCCCGGCGCCAAGCAAAACTGTTGCCCCGCCTTTGGCTCAACAGGGCAAAGGCGTTCCTGATCAGCAAACGCGGACGAATCGATGTCCAACGCTCCTTGGCTGCTGCGACATGAACCGGCAGACCATGCCGCCGCCACACAGCGGCTGAGCTACAGCGTCATCGAAGACTACGAGAACGTGGATGAACTTTGCCGTCGCACAGCAGAGCGTGCGTGCAGCCTGTTCTGCAGATTCTGCCACCACATGGCGGTGGTGTATGGCATGTAATGAAGCATCTGTTGATCATGTCAGGAGGACACTGCCCATATATAGCTCCACAAGACTATGAGAGACACCATTGACGCGAATACGATCCTTACCGTCACGCTATCACATAGGATCGACCTTCTTGACATCCTGCTCTTGGGCACATCGTATTCCGCTTTGCCCGACTGGGGTTGAGACATGACAACCTTTAGCGGGCAGCGGCGGCCCAACAAAGGCAGTTCTGTCCTTCGTTTGCTTCTCGGCCGCGCGGATCTGAGTTTTCTCTTGTGCCCTCCATGCGATGATGGCGTACCTTGCAGAGCTGGGCGTCATGGTGCTATTTTCGGCGTCCATCCACCACCCACGACCATCTAGGTTTGCACCATCATGCGACTAGCCCATTGTTTCCCCACAACAGACTTCACGCTCTTTGGCGGAAGCACGGCAGGATCGATGTACATCGTACACTTTCCTATGTCGTCGTCACAGAGGCCCACAGGGTACAAAACAGCTCGCTTCCGTCGTTAATTCGACTTGCCTTTTCTCCCATCAGCAATTCCATCCTCATCAGGATATTCATCATCAATATGAGATCCGCTATCCTTTCTCTCGTCGGCGGTGCCTCGACCGTCCTGGCTGCTGCCCGTGGTTTCAACTATGGCTCTCAAGGCAATACCTTGGAGACCTACGAGGCTCAGTTCCGCACCGCACAAGGTCTCGACACCACCAGCGGTTGGGGATCTGCCCGCCTCTACACCATGATTCAGGATGGCACAGCCAACACTGTCATCAGTGCCATTCCTGCTGCCATTGCCACCAACACCACTCTTCTTCTTGGTCTTTGGGCATCCTCGCCTCAGGATGTTTTCAACAACGAGATCACTGCTCTCAAGAACGCCATCAACCAGTATGGCTCTGCTTTCTCTGACCTCGTTGTCGGTATCTCGGTCGGTAGCGAGGACCTTTACCGCACCTCGCCTACTGGCATTCTCTCCAACGCTGGCACTGGCCAGTCTCCTGACGTTCTTGTCAACTACATCGGTCAAGTCAAGTCTGCCATTTCTGGCACTGTTCTTGGTTCTAAGCCCGTAGGACACGTCGATACTTGGGAGACTTACACCAATGGATCGAACTCTGCTGTTGTTGCTGCTGCCGACTTCATCGGACTCGATGAGTACCCTTACTACGAGAACACTGAGCAGAACTCTGTCGACAACGCCGAGAACCTGTTCTTCTCCAAGTATGACGCCGTCGCTGGTGTCGCCAACGGCAAGCCCATCTGGATTACCGAGACTGGCTGGCCTACCTCCGGCCCCACCGAGAACCTGGCTGTCCCCAGCGTCGACAACGCCGAGACCTACTGGAAGGCTGTTGCTTGCGAGTTGATCAGCCGCAACATCCCTACCTGGTGGTACATTCTCCAGGACTCTGCATCGCCCAGCTTTGGTGTCCTCCAATCTGGTGAGCAGCCCAAGTACGATCTCTCTTGCCCCAGCGTCGCCACTAGCAGTTCGGCCGCTCCTACCAGCTCGGTTGCTAGCGCCACCATGCCTACCTCCGCTGCTGTCAGCACCACTCTCGACATTAGCAACGCTGTTCCCTCTGCCAGCTACGCTGCATCTGGTGTCACTAGCCAGGCTGCCATCTCCTCGGTTGCCTCATCCGTTGCATCGGTCGCTCCCTCTGTCTCTTCCGCCGTCTCTTCTGCCTCATCCGCTGCCGGCTCTGTGATTGCGTCCGTTGCTCCCTCATCTGCCGCAGGCACCACTGTCATGCCCGTCACCACCAAGGCAGCCACCTCCGTTGCTGACGATGGCGAGACCGTCACCATTTACTCCACCACTTTGATCACCGTCACCAACTGCGGATCTACCGTCTCGGACTGCACCAGCACTGGCATGTCTACCGCTGTTTCTGCCAAGCCTAGCGTCACCTCTGCCGCCGCCTCATCCGTTGTCCCCAGCGGTGGTGCTGCTGCCTCTGGATGCCCTGCCGATATCAACGGTGCTTACCAGTACCCTCACCTGATCATCCCCGTCGACTCTGCCAACCCCAACAAGGCCTACGGTACCCAGTACAACGGCACCGTTAACTCCAAGGTTTCTACCATCTTCAACTTTGACATCCCCGCCTCGTACGCTGGCAAGACTTGCTCGACTGTCTTCCTCTTCCCTCAGCTTAACCAGCTCGAGACCTCTAGCTACTCCTTCAACGACAAGGGTGGCTTCACCATCGCTGTCCTGAACGGTGTTGCTGACCAGTCTACCACTTATGCCAACGCCCCCGCTGTTGCCAAGCAGATCGGATCGGTCGACTCCCTCCAGCGTGGTTCTTCCCACACCCTTAGCCAGGATGCCTGCCCTGCCGGCGCCAGAGTCTCGTTCGAGGTCACCTCCACTAACGGCCTCGACCTCGAGTGGTTCAACGACTACAACCCCTCGCCTCTGGGTCTTTACGTTCGTGCCTGCTAAGCGTGTCATCCTCGATACACATTGATTGGCTATAATTGTTGTTGGACACTTTCTATTTTCAAGTCCAGCATAACGAAAGACAAAAAGCACGCATACTCATAATGTAATCACTTCATTACTTAGCATTTTTATGACACATTACCTTAGAAGGTTCAACCTGTACAAACACAATACCTCGAGAGGAGGCTTCACTTCAAACACATGACTTTCCCACCTTACTTATGTTCGTACCTTTCGTGAGCCAAAGCATGACCCTCAGGCCCATAGACAGTGGCGCAAAGCAAAGTGTACCCGGGAGGAATACACAACTATGTTTGTAAGCAGAGTAATAGCCAAAGAGAGCAGATGCGACTACGACTCTCAGTGGACGCTGCTTTGTTTACTGACAACATTGTGAGTTTCTATAGCTATACGCTTTCCATTCTTGGGTCAGTGGGACGTGAGTCAGAAGGCATTGGCCATATTTGACATATTCGAGGGCTTTGATACAGAGACAGTCTCAGACATCGACGGCCAAACTGACGAAAAGTCGCACACTGGTGACACTGAAGATGAAGGGGAGGAGCCGGACGGGAACATGGACGACTCGAGCGAAGAAGAAGAGGATGCTCCAATTCGACAACACACTTGGCAATGCGTCTGTTGCGTCTTCGAAACCGCTTCTCAGAACAGCACAATATATATCACACACCCGCAAACGCATCATGGCCACTACTCAACAGGAGAGCAATGTTCGAAAAACAGAAGTTACCGAAGACAGAGACGATGTTCCAGTCCGACCTTACACTCGCAGGTACCCAACCGCTCTGGTCGAGGCGGTCAATCTCGCAAACCTTGCACCTCCCAAGGTCTTCGACCGTGCCTGAAATCAACAGCTCGTGACGATCTTCGACTCACAGACCCTTCTCGTGTGCTAGAGTCTACAACTCTACCCTTCTCCCATAAGAGCGTGGTGCGAAGTCCATGCTATAGGAAGGCACAACTCTTTTCTAGAGCAGAGGGCGAGTCATAGAGAGCCGCCAGGATGCCGGCTCTCGGTGGGTACTGCCTTGTTTCTCCTTAATATTGTGCATTCCTATGGCTACACGCGTTACGTACTTTAGCACATGGGGAAGATATATCAGGTCCGAGAAGATGGTGGGCTCACAAGTCCTCCTTCTTAGTCTGTTTTCAGACGCCCATGTCGAGGGAGCTGCCAACCTCCATTGCTGGCATATGACATCGCTAGCTTTGACTTCATCTGGAAAGAAGTCTGCTGGTAAAGAGGGCATCTTGGTGGTCTGTACCGTTGCCGGACAAGCAATGCATGGGCCTCTGGCTCTAGCTGCCTTTCCTGCTTGGATGGTTGCGTCCCATGAAGCGATGTGGGCAACAAAGGCGTCCTAAATAGCCCTATGTTCCTCATTGTTCATGTCCTCGATGATCAACTCTCGTCAATCGCAATTGCCGGACTATCCTCTCCACCGATCATTGCACATGGAGGGCTTGAACCATACGATCTTCCCTGGGTCAATTGATGAGCACGGTCAAGTTTGCCGTATTGCACGTCCCGCATGTTAGCATGTTAGGGGGTACGCCATCCTCGTAAGCATCAAAGATCTCTTGAGACCTAAATCGGCCTCCAGCATTTCTATTAGTGTCGGGGGCGTTGAACACGTCCGTGATATGTGATTCGACAGACACGACTCGCGTAGCGGATGACTTGCTATGACCGACTGAAAATATTGGCCGAATGTGGACAGAGAAGTCTTTGTCCAGTAGCACACAAAGATGTCTGCCTCTGACGTCTGCAGCTTTGAGAATTCCCTCCATTCCAGCGTGCTTGATGTTGTCGTATTGCATAAATCGCCCGATATCTCCGCTTATGCTCGTTCCAGAACCAGAGTAAACGCAGATGACGTTGCCATCAGCGTTAACAAGAAGCATAAGGTAGTAGCTCATTCTTCGGGGGCCGGCACGACTTAAGGCGACGGGAAGATGTAGTAGCTCGTTGCCGGTCTTGGGTGGTGGACCGCAAATAGCCTTATTTCATTCACACCACTCAATGGATCGCTGCTGGACAAGAAACAGAAGAAGGCGTCGCCGGCCGCTCGCAAAGCAGTGGAGCCAGTCTAAGCATTACTTGGATGCCTGGTAGGCAACCACCAACGCACCTGCCACACTCGACAATCCCTTCCCTGGGTTCACCAAGCAGATGATCTCGTGTTTGAAGTCAGAGGCTGCTGAAGGTCTCCCCGAGGTTCTCAACCTGATCGAGTATGTCGGAGTCGATGCGAGGGACTGAAATGCTACAGTATGCTATCAAAATGCACAATTGATTACCAAAATCAGATGAGTGCCTCAGAGATAGCTCTTAGATGATGTCTCTCCATGGGAGCATTGCTTGATTCTAATAACTACTGTGCATTCTTATAGCCTAGGAGATTGATGCGGGTCATCGTGGAGAGAGGGCATGATTTGCGAGATTGTGCTTCTGGTTCGCAGAAGATGACGGCGATCCTATGGAGGTGTACACCGTCATGGAGACTCTATTGACCAGTCGATTTGGTCTCTACACAGCCAAAGCGGGAGTATTTGAAAGGAGGGCCTTGCAAAAGCTTCCTTCCTATGGCGTCTTTGAGTGCCACCAAGAGTTCGTCCCGTCAAACGAACAATCGACCCCGAACTCGGTCTCTAGGGATGTGAGAGATAAAGCATCAACTTTAGCCAATCTTCGCGACTATGAGTTTTGCGGACGCAAGATCAACGCCGACAAAGACCCAAGGCCCCAAGCTCACGAAGACCGCTACCAGCAGAGGACTTCTGTTCCGGTGGCCGATGGCGATTCCTGTCCAGTCCAAGAATGTGGTCGACCGCTTATGCCCGAACAGCGACGTTTTCATACAGCAACCAACCAGTGGATTTGTTCGACGTACAGCTAGCGAGCAGGCTAGGCCGATGAAAATCTTCGGCCGGTCTTAAGACCAAAGATGGCAAGAACCGAAGAGGAAAAGGTAAGTCTTGAGGCAGCGGATAACAGCTGCAGTACTTCGTGGTGTGTACGCAAGATGCGCAATAGCAATGGAGCCTTGGAACGTTTCCGGCGCGTGTCACTCCAGGTCCACACCTGCGACAATTGCCGCAAGCTATCCGATGTCGAGCTACTCGAACCCCGTCCTCGCAAAGATAACCGCGCCAAATGTGGAAAGACCGGACTGTCACTCACCTGGGAGCCAAAGAGCTATCGTTGGCTTTGCCAAGTGTGCAAGCTCGGTCTACCCCCAAAGCCAGATCCTCTCATCTGTCAGACAAACTGGTGCCTCAGAGGGGGCAACCTTGTCAATCACTTCTGGAAGGACAGCCAAACCTGGATGTGCAATGGTTGTAGATTGTACGATTTGGCCGACATCACCGATATCCGGCTACTTTGTAGTAGAGTTGGGACTGTCTGTGGCACACGGCAAGAGAGAGGAGAGAAGAGAATAACACCTTGGTCGATGTATGTTCAGAACCTCGAAATGTCTCTGCCAAACAACCAATTGACAAACCAGTACGTAGGGATCAAAATCCTGTTTCTCCAGCTCACACTCTTTGCCAAATACGCACCACGCCAAATCAACCAAGCAGCCCTTCCAGAGACATTTCCGCCCGAGGAGGCTATGATTGCGTTCCAATTGCCCACGTATGCCATGATACCGAGGTCCTTGTAGGTGAAGGCATTGTTGTCAATGGTGTTGCGGTTGAGTTGTTTGGCTAGCCAGCGGGCTTTTTGGTTAGCGACTTGGGCGGTAGCTGGGTAAGCCGAGTTTTCCATGATTGCGCAGTCGCCGAGGGCATAGACATCGTTGATTATTGCTCTGCCGTTGGGTTTATTGTTGTCGTTTTCTTTTGCTGTTGAGGTGGAGGGCTGCATGATTACGCGTAGACGATCGTTGGTCATGATACCACCACTGCGAGGATGAGTCGCGATTGCCCAGCTCTTTGCGTCTGAAGATGTCTCGACAGCAGCGCTGGAGATGGGTATGGTGTATGGTTTTGCAAGCGACTTTGAGATGAAGGGGTTCATCATTAGTCCTGTGCTCCAGACCACCATGCCCACGCCTACTTCGCCTTCTTCCTCGAGGTCTAGCGTGTAGCAACTCGAGTCGTCCTTGACCACTTGCTCACTACCATCCTCTTTGAGATTCTTAGGCGCACCTCTCCGCAGCGATTTAACATGATGAGAAGTCTTTACATCGATGCCTTCTCTTGCAAAACGGTCGATCGCATATTTGGCAAGTTTGTCGTCAAACATACTCAACACCTTTTGCGCAACATCGTAAACGGTGATTTTGTAGTATTGCATGAGTTCCGGGTAGATTTTTGCCATGTCTTCGCTGATGAGATCGTGGAGTTCGGCGGAAAATTCGATGCCGGTGGGACCTCCTCCCACGACTGCAAAGTTGAGGAGTTGTTTCTTCATTTGTTCGCTGGTGGTGGGTAGGGAAGCTGTTTCGAAGCCTACAGTTTTTTGTCAGTGAATGCAGAGAACAATTTGGCGATAGCACGCGAATCTTACACGAAAGCATTCTGTTGCGGATCTTCCTGGCATCACCAACATCCTTCAGGAAATATGCGTTTTCCTTGACACCAGGGGTTCCGAATGTTTGACTGTAGCATCCGACAGACACGACCAACTTGTCATAGTTCATCTCGAACATCTTGCCCTTTTTGGCTTTTGCACCCTTCTCTTGCTCCAGTTGGTTTGCGTTCTGATCTTCGCGGCCATCGGCCGTCAAAGCCATAGCCTGCCATGGGTTCTCGACAGCTTCCTCTACTTTCAGTGTCTTGGTTGCGAAATCCACAGAATCAGCCCAGCCTTGGAAGAACTCTACTTTGGTACGACGGGAACGGACGGGTTCGAGAGCTGTGCGGAACTCGAGTGTTCCGGTCGAGGTTGAGGCGAGGAGAGGAGTAAAGACGAAGTAGGAGCGAGGTGATACGACGACAACTTGATATTTCTTAGGGTCGAGGTCGCGGGCAAGTGTGTAGCCAGCCCAGCCTGCGGTAGAAGTGAGATACAGTACCAGCAATCAAACAGCAGGATGAAGACACTTACCAGAACCTAGTACAACGACACGTTCGCGATCTAGACTGACGAATTAGGAGGCTTCAATGCCTTTGTAGTAACAATCACATACCTCCCTTGCTGCTTTCAATGCTTTTCGTGAGGAATCGCGTTTGTGTTCTTGGGGTCAATCGACCAGCATTAGTCCTCCTCGAGATGTTTTCCTGGTCACGGCCTCTCAAAACAGCAGCGGCAGCAGTCGACTCATACCGGCGCGTCACACCCAGCGTTTGCGGAAAAGTCGTGTTCCTCAGCGCCAACATTATAGAGTGAAATCCCAGGTGCAGAAAATGAACAAGATTAGAGCGGAGCGACAGAATCTACCATCTGAAGACCCGAAACGATCCTAGACTTTTGGCCGAGTATGCTGCTCCATCATCGTTTATTGTTTTTGGCCGACTCCAGATGATGTAACTGATACCAGGGTGGTAAGGGAGTCGCGGTTCCGGTCGCCGAGGGCCGTTTTTGTTTCTCGTATTCAGGACTTTAGGAAATTCGGAACCAGGTCAGTTAATGGGATATCTGGCTGCACTTTCATAGCTGTATCGAGAAATGCGAAGCCTTCAGACGTATGCACTGTGTTCATACACCGTGACTGCTAATAATACACAAACGCTTTCTATTACACAACAAGAACGTTACCTAAGACAATCTATAGCTTTGGTCTGATTCGCCCCGAATAACTCCTAATAGCCAGTCAACCTTGGTCGTGAGATAACGTGAAAGGGCCGTTGCTTCATGGGTACTTTTTCGATTCAATGCGCTCGGGGATGTTTTCGGCCTTGTCCTTGCCTTCGAGGATATCTGCATCATGTTGGCATTGGCCGAGCAACCGTGTAGTACGTTGATATGTAACTTACTGTAGATGGCAGTGAATAGAGGGAACTCGTCTTCAAGTCCCTGCTTCTTCAAGAAGTTGTTGACATCAGCAGCAGTGCTAGTTCCCTGCAGCTTTTGGCCGTTGAGTTCTTGCTCCTCGACTTCATTAATGGTCATGCCGCGCTCGACACTCATCTTCGCACAACGGAAGTTGCGACCACCACTGCAGCTAGTGATCAGGTCTGCCACACCGCAGCTCTCTTCAGTGAACGTCTCTGTACGGACAGAGTCGGCAAAGAACATCTTGCCAAACTTGACCTGCTCCAAAATACCGACACGCATGACGGCAGCCTTAGCGTTGTCTCCCCAGCCCAAGCCATCGACGAAACCAGCCCCTAGAGCAACAATGTTCTTGAGCGCACCACCGAGTGATACACCAGCAACATCCGAGACCATGCGGACGTGGAAGTAGGGACGATGGAAGATCTTCTTGACATTGTCGTGGCTGAGAGGAGGGTACTCGGTAGGCAGGGGGTAAAGCTTGATCTTCTGATGTTGGTCTTGCTTGCCGCTCAGCTGAGAGAGGTCGATCTCGGAAGAACGAGGAGAACCCTTGGGAGTGGGCTGCTGGCTGTCCATGGTAGGAGGGTCGTATGCGACGGTCGTTTCGGAAAACTTCTCGAGAGCAACCTCGGTAGCAATGTTGGCTCCTGATAGGGCACCGCAGTAAATGTTCAGCTTGCGGCCGATCCATTCAGAGAACAGTTCAATGCCCTTATCCGACACTTCAACACCCTTGATGCAAGAGATACCACGAGCATAAGGCAGAATCTTTCCCTGCAGCGTGTTGCATGTCTTTTCGATGAACTGGTGGGGAAGGTTGAAGATGAGGATGCTGGCGTCCTTGACTGTGTCTTCGAGCGAGGCATTGGCGATGATGTTCTTAGGGAGGGCGACCTTTGGCAGGTACTTGACGTTCTCGTGGACGTTGTTGATGATGTGGGTCAACTTCTGCGGCTTATCGTCGCCCTTGTAGTGTTTCGACTCTTTCGGAATGGGCACCTCCTCTTCGTAGACCCACATCTGGACATCCTGCTCGAACAGGTCGCTGCTGGCTTGGGTGTTCTCTGCGACAACCTTGGCGATGGTAGTGCCCCTGGAAAGCGTTAGTCTTGAGGCGTCTCCGTCAAGGAGGGTACTGTCTGCATACCAGTTGCCAGAGCCGACAATGGCGACCTTGTGCTTCTTCTGGTATGCGCCGAGAGTTGCCATGGTTCGCGGTCGTAGGAATGTGTTTGTAGGGAATTGAGCTGCAAAGTTGGGGCCAAGAGGGACGGGGAGATTGCTGGAGAAGCGGTGATTACAGCTGAGGAAGGAGCGACGCAAACAGGACAGTCGGGCTCTTGCAATAAATATCTCTGGCATTCCCACTCGGGTGGACCTCCCAGCTGTTCGTTGGGACTAGCTGATACGTAGTAGCACAGAGACCTCACTGCTTTTGCCGTGGACTAGGAACTTTTTCCACATCAGACACCCATCTCCACAAGACGTCACACTCGAGTTGATCGAGCGTGCCGACCTGCTGGTCAGGATCGCCGTCGCAGGGAACAGATCTAGATACCTTTATTCTGACTTCATTGCTCGAATCTGCTCCAACACTACTCTTACCAAGCCTGCCCGTCAACTATTTGAATCTTCTGATGGCATTTCCACATCCATCTATACAATCCCACAAGACACCGTTGTCTCGTGCTCCGACTTCCATCTTGTGCGACATTGCCCAGATATTTCCCCGGCTTCCCGCCGCCCTGTGCTCCTAAGATTTGATTGGCTCGGTTATGTGTATTGCCGCAAGAATTAATCACAACAACTGCGAGCGTACAACATGAAGGTGGGATCAATGGTGGTCATTGGATCATTAACTACTGAGAAACAAGAGGCATCGCTATAGATGCATAGAATATAAAAGCCCTGTGTCCCAAATGAACAACTCCGTCGCTGGTAATGGTGATTAAAAACGCCTTCTCGTATGCCCGGTATCATTCGTATAATGTGCCGTGATTACTTCTCCATCGCTGTCACACTGCTCATATCAAGGTCGTCTACTGACCCCGTTTACAGAGCGTAGGCGAAGAGACCGAACAGAGAGGCAGCAAGAGCACCGTGACCGACGGTGACAGCGTTGGCAGCACCAGTATGGGAAGCGGTGGCGGCGCTGGAGGCTGCGGACTGAGAGCCACTAGCCATAGCGGAAGTAGCGCTAGCAGCGACGCTGGAACCGCTGGATGCAGCCGAGCTGGAAGAGGAGCTGGAAGAGGAGGCGGCAGACGAGGTGACGAGGTTGACAGCGGTCATGTTACCGCAGGTGATCTTCTGGCATTGGTCCTGAGCGGTGGAGTTGCCAGCGTTGGTGTCGAGACATTGGTCCCTGTACTCCACGCAGACGAACGAGGGGATGGTGTTCTGGTACTGCGACAAGTCGGGCGAGAGGCCGTTGTTGCAGACGCAGGTGTAGGTCAGAGAAGCCTTGAAAGGAAGTCAGCAAGATGCTCGAGATTGCATGCAAGATGGTGGGACTCGCCTGGTCGCAAGTGTTGGACTTGTAGAGGTTGCCACCGCACAGAACGGGACAGGTGTTGGTCTCGGCACGGCACCAGTTGGCTCTGGTGGTAGAATCGACCGAGTTGGGGTCAATGGTGTAGTTGCCGGTCTGGACCTGGGCAGCGGCGAGGCCGGTGACGGCGGCGAAGAGGATGGTGGAGTAGAGCATGTTTGCAACGAAGATCTACGCAGGCTCAAGCGTTAGATGCGACAGCTCTGGGGGGAGGACATGGAGGATTGCGCGTCCATGCGAGTCATATAACCAGCATGGATGATGTGCAAGCGCTCGGATCAGTGAAACACTTACTGGTTGATTAAGAGTCAATGATCTGCTGTCTTCTTTTGAAAGAGGCAGGAATTTAATGGAGAGTGAATTGGGACGAGAGGGAAGAAGGGAACGGTTGACGGGGCCACCACGCATAAATACATGGCAGGAACTATCGTGGATGCCGCGGCGCCAGACCGTGGCAACGACGCTAACGATCCAAGATTCATCTATTCTCATCTCCGCCCTCACCTATCTACCTGTATCTCAACACTTGAGCCCTCTAGTCTTAGCATTGAAATTGTTTGCTGTTACCGGCCTCCCCCTTTCGTCAAGCTCGCAATAACACAAGCAAATCTATTGATCTATCCAGGACGTCTGCATCTCAGAGCTCGCCGACGTGACACCCCCGGCCATCTTTCCATCTTTCCCGCTCGCCTTGCATGCACTTTGAACTTTATCCTGTTTTCCTGCCAATGGATCTGCACCTCGGCCTTGGACTTGGCGGCCATTATCGCGCAAAGTTACGAGTAGCTAGACGTCCAACATGCAAACTCGTGGCAGTTGCTGGTATCTGCGGCTCTGAGCTTAAGAGCTCTACCTACTTTTTGATCGATCCCGCCAATACGATTCTTTTCCTTGCGTGACCATTAATCGATGAGTGACCGAAGTCAAGCCTTTTGTCGTGCACCATGTCGCACAGCTATCACTGTTATGCAAGCGCTGCAAGCCAACTTCCACCATTTTTGAAAAGTCCGTGGGTTGAAACGGCCCCGTCAACTTGATGTATCGGTAAGGTTTGAAGCGTGCAAGAAACACATGCATCCAGCCACTCTAGCCGATCAGCCTCCCAGCCCTCGTCGTGTCGTCTGAGGATGCGACGACAGCAATCGCCTTCCTCACCGCGGCGCCTAGCACATTGCTACCGCTATTGCCGTGGAGTTCTTGGCGGATCAAGATGCTCTGAGCAATATGCCCTATTCGGTATCGCGATCTGCAAGTCATCTGTCGGGTGTTCTGGGGGCCAAGCCGGAGGTGCTGGTGATATATCCGGCCAATGCCTCTTGTCAAGAGGTACAAGCTCGTGAATTACTTGGACCGATAGTTGTCACATGCGACTGTTACCTGTAGAGAGCCTTCTTCTAGATAGTGATGTGAAGTGATTCACTCTCATGTGCAATTTTAGAGTAGAAGAATAAACTGTGTGTGGTCATTTGAGTGAATTTTGCGGCTTCAAATCAGTCACAACGTCAAGACTCAAAACTCCCGTCTGCAAAAGCTACAAGCTGTTTCCTCGCGAGCAACCCTCATCGTCCTACACAACACAGCGCATCACCCCATCATGGGTCGCTTAGCTACTATATCGACCTGTCAACTCAATCAATGGGCGCTTGATTTTGATGGCAATCGTGACCGCATCGTAGAAGCCATCCGTCAAGCCAAGGCAGCTGGATCTAAACTGATACTCACGCCGGAGCTCTGCATTTCGGGATACGGGCTGCTTGACCACTTTCAAGAGCTCGATACATTCTCTCATTCCTGGGAAATTCTGGCTGAGATCATCAAACACACCGAAACTCAGGACATCATCATTGATCTTGGCCTACCTGTCCGTCACAACGATGTTCCTTACAATGCTAGAGTGCTTGCTCTAAACGGCGAGATCCTAGCCATCAGACCCAAAATCGACCTCTGCAATGACGGTAACTACCGAGAGATGCGTTACTTCACTCCTTGGACCAGATATCGCGTCGATACGTATACATTGCCCTCGGAAATCCAAGAACTCACCGGCCAGACCGAAGTGCCCATTGGAGACATCATCTTCCAGACTCTGGATGCTACCTTTGCGTCCGAACTTTGCGAGGAACTATGGACACCCGACTCGCCGCACATACAGTACTGTCTTGCTGGCGCGGAGATCATTCTCAACTCTAGTGGATCTCACCATGAGCTGCGTAAGCTCGACACACGCATCAATCTGATCACAAATGCCTCCAAGTCAGGTGGAGTATACGTGTACTCGAATCAGAGAGGCTGCGACGGAGATCGCTTGTACTACGACGGTTGCTCCCTTATCGCAATCAATGGCCAGACAGTCGCCCAGGGCAGCCAATTCTCCCTGCGCAATGTCGAAGTCATCACATCTACTGTCGACCTAGATGATATCTGGTCTGCACGCCAATCGCGTAGCAGAGGCATGCAAGCAATAAAAGCCCACGAATTCAAGCGGGTCAAGGTCGACTTTGCCATGACCCAAAAGAGCCAGTCCAACCGCAACCTTCGGATCGCAGAGGCGATCGAGCCACGTTACCACAAGCCCGAAGAGGAGATTGCTCTTGGCCCTGCGTGTTGGCTCTGGGACTATCTGCGAAGATCTGGAGCTGGGGGCTACTTTGTACCTCTCAGTGGTGGCATTGACTCTTGCGCAACTGCGACCATTGTGTTTTCTATGTGCAGGCTGGTTGTTGCAGCCATCAAGGAAGGCGATGAAGAGGTCATCAAAGACGCATCTCGCTTATGTGCCAACGATGATGTAACCAAGATGTCCGCCCAGCAGTTCTGCGGTAGAGTGTTCTCTTCCGCCTTCATGGGTATGAAGGAGCAGTCCAGCAAAGAGACCCGTAGTCGTGCTGAAGAACTCGCCAATGCGATCGGTGCCCGTCACATTGATTGTAATATCGACGAAGTGTTCAACGCTGTCAAACACCTTGTGTCTACCACTCTTGACTTCGAACCCAAGTTCAAGGTCCACGGTGGAAGCAAAACGGAGAATCTCGCACTACAGAATTTCCAGAGCCGTACGAGGATGATTCTGTCATACGCTTTTGGTCAACTCCTTCCTATCTCCCAGGGACGTACAGGACCTGGCTTATTGGTACTCGGATCGGCCAACGTCGATGAAGCCCTTCGTGGCTATCTTACCAAGTACGACTGCAGCAGCGCAGACATCAATCCCATCGGTGGCATCAGTAAGACAGACTTGATTCGCTTCATAGCATGGGCGGAACATGCATTCGAGCTACCAATCCTGCAAGAGTTCATCGATGCAACTCCCACTGCTGAATTGGAGCCTATCACAAGCGACTATGTCCAATCGGATGAAGTCGACATGGGCATGACATACAAGGAACTGTCGGTCTACGGTTACCTCAGAAAGGTTCGCAAGTTCGGTCTCTATTCGATGTGGGAAAAACTCTGCGTCGACTGGCAAGATCAGCACACTCCCCAAGAGGTGTACAAGAAGGTCCGCGACTTCATGTTTTACTACCGCGTGAACAGACACAAGATGACGACCATCACACCAGCGTACTATGCCGAGCAATATGCGCCCGACGACAACCGCTTCGATCTTCGTCCATTCCTGTACCCGTCCTTCGATTTTGCGCACAGAAAGATCGAGAACGAACTGAGATTGATGGAGGCCGGAGAAGCTGGCGGCGCAGAAAAGAAATGATGTATGCAGGGGGCCTCGAAGCAAGGAAGATGGCGTCTCTTGACTTGACTGCTTACAATAGAACAATCCCAACAGCTTGCAATCAGATACTCAACTCCATACACCACCTATCGTTCTCCTACTGGAGAAACTGAAATAGTTGTCGAAAACGTAAAGTGTTGCATGAAAGACTGGGGGACAAAATCACCGACAGCGGACCGAGGCGAGTATTCCTTCAAGCAACAGGCTGGAGCACCGAACTAGTGGCTGGCTTGCCGCAGGGACTATAGAGATATTAAACATCTTAACTTCGAGTCATGGAAGTCGACATGCAAGTGTTCAGCTTCGAGCGAACGTAATTTGGTCAAAGCCATCAGAGCACAAAAGAAACAACCTTGCCGCACGAGATGTGTCAGAAACAAGAAAGAAGGTCAGGAAGCAAGCAGAGCACGACTGAGTGGTCGTTTGAGTCGCACAAACCCTAGGGGTTCAGGATTACTCGAGACGGGGAAAGAGCAAACAGGTCAGAGTCAAGTGAGGGAAGTGAAACGCGAATGTTGTAACAGATGGGGTGAATGCCGAATGCTTGAGATGAAGCAAGACTGCTTGGTAGAGGTCGAAAACAGAATTGTCCAGTCGATGGTCAAGATGCATGTGTAATCGAATGCAGGGGCAGTAGTCCGAGACGTCTTGGGCACACCCATGGAGGGTGGAGGGAAACGAAAATTGATTGCCTTTGATAGATGACAGCATTGGGGGCACGGGTGGACGGCGTATGGCCCATGGGCGGCAGTTTCCTTGTTCGGGGCGGCCAAGCAGCCGTTTGTAGTGATAGAGTCGAGGCAAGTGCGCTGGCACCACAGGCAAGAGCAGCCGTTCTTTCCTTCTATAATTCGTCCGGAGGTCGACAAGTGACCATCTCCATCGTGCGACCACCGACAATTTGTACTCTTCGCCGACGACGACCGACAAAGACAAGGGACCATAAACACCACAGACTCCGCATAGCCCTCCGTCTACCCAAAGCAATTGCGAGCGACGCGGCCCGCGCGGTAGACTATATCATCGTCCAGCAGCTGTAAAGGCTTTACAAACGCAACGCCAGAGCAAACAAGCCTCTTATTATTCACCGCCCACGACCACGCACACGTCTGCACACGCTTCTTGTGCTGCCATCCTGCCATGAGCATCC
>JALPCE010000116.1:0-66412 GCA_026538705.1 Aureobasidium sp. GC_Fusr_1
CTATATAGACACATCTATAATAGAACTACACCTTATTATAATAAAGTTATAATGTCTATAAGTATGCTAGGACTACACTATTTTTAATTATAAATGGTAAATAACACTAAGCTTTCTAATTTATATGGCGCTTACTAGTAGATAACAAATAAAGAAATATACAAATTTATAAAGCTAGAAATTAAGGATAAATGCGCTGTGGACGCACTGACCGACCGTCCTTTGGCCCCTACGATACATACCTCGGTAAGCCGGTAAGGTCGTGCAACACTGCAAGGCGGGGTTGACCGGCGAGGTAGCTATGGCGGCCGTCGAGCTATCAGATCATCGGCTAGAGTAAAACTTCATCTAGCTGTGCCTGTGGTCACCTTCTTGCATCTGTCCTTCTCTTTCTCCCTCCTTTACTCGGTCAAGATATACACAATCATATCGGTGGACTTCGGGCAGTAATGTCTTCCCCACTGAGCCGTACCTTCCTCCGCACTTGCTCCAGAAACATTGTTGGCCAGCGCTCCCTCCTTAGCAACACTGCCAGAATCACCAGCAGAGCTTCAGTCGCACGAACGCCCCTCTCCATCCGCTCAGCAGCTGCTTTCTCTACCACCATGAAGCCTAACTCGGACGCCTTCGCCAGCCCGGCCCCCCCTGCCGAGTTTGACCGTGAGATTACCGACATGGCATCTTACATTCACAACTACAAGGTCAACTCCGAGCTTGCTGTATGAAGACTTTCTCGTCCAAGTCTCGAGAGCACTAGCTAACATTGTAAATAGATTGATACCGCCAGATATGTCTTCCTAGACACCTTGGGCTGCGGTCTCAAGGCCCTCGAGTTCCCCCACTGCACCAAGCTCCTCGGTCCCGTCGTGCCTGGAACCACTGTTCCTAATGGTACAAGAGTCCCCGGTACTCCTTATCAGCTCGATCCTGTACTCGGTGCATTCAACATTGGTGCCATGATTAGATGGCTCGACTTCAATGACTGCTGGCTTGCTGCCGAGTGGGGTCACCCCAGTGACAACTTGGGTGCAATTCTCTCAGTTGCAGACTGGATTAGCAGAACCAACCGCAACGGCGGAAACTTGGGCAATGGAAAGATCTTCACTGTGAGAGACGTCCTTGAGGCCATGGTCAAGGCACACGAGATTCAAGGTTGCATGGCTCTCGAAAACTCCTTCAACAAGGTCGGTCTTGATCACGTTGTTCTGGTCAAGGTCGCATCGACCGCTGTCGTCAGTCAAATGCTTGGCCTGACCGAGGCTCAAACTCGTGATGCAATTTCGCAGGCATGGGTTGATGGTCAGAGCATGCGTACCTACAGACACAGCCCAAACACCATGAGCAGAAAGAGTTGGGCTGCCGGCGATGCTTGCGAAAAGGCCGTCAACCTCTGCCTCAAGGTCATGAAGGGCGAGGGTGGTATGGCAACCGTCCTTACCGCTCCTACTTGGGGCTTCTACGATGTCAACTTCCACGGTGCCAAATTCAACTTCCAGAGAGAATATGGCAGCTATGTTATGGAGAACGTTCTCTTCAAGGTCTCATACCCTGGTAAGTGACAATCTACTAATGCGGCCTTCTCATGCTAACTGCATCAATAGCCGAATTCCACTCGCAAACCGCCGTCGAAGCGGCTAGCCGTATCAACAAGAAGCTCAAGGCCCTGGGCAAGAGCGCCAAAGACATCAAGGATGTTACCAACCGAACACACGAGGCATGCATTCGTATCATCGACAAGCAGTTGAAGCCCATGGACAACTTTGCCGATCGTGATCACTGTGTTCAGTACATGGTTGCGACCATGTTCGTCTTCAATCGTCTTGAAGCGTCAGACTACACTGATGGATCCGAGGCGGCAGAGAGCCCTCTTGTCGAGTCCCTTCGCAAGAAGATCAAGTGTGTTGAAGATCCTCAGTACACCAAGGACTACCACGACCCCGAGAAGAGAACCATCTCCAACGCTCTCACCGTCACCTTGGAAGATGGCACAACACTGGAAGAGGAGATTGTCGAGGCGCCCCTCGGTCACAGATTGCGTCGTGAGGAGGCCAAGCCAGAAATCATGGCCAAGTACAAGAGGCATTTGGGACCTCATTTTGACGAGGCCCGGGTAAAGGAGTTGGTTGATCTTGGCAACTCGCCCGACAAGCTGTACGCCATGGAGATTGACCAGTACGTGGATCTCTATGTCAAGGACAGCATGTAAGCGACAAAAATATAGAATTATTAGACGGCTCTTGCAAGATTGGAATTTCAAGTCCTTGATGAAAAAACTCGACTCGTCAAACGCAGATGACGATCTAGCGCGAGTTAATAGGCTAGAAGGATGCAGACACGTGAAGTTGGGGTATCCGTACCGAACGTAGGTGGGATGCGTATGCCAAGAGTCTGCTTCATGTGAACTTGGGTCGTGAGAATGCTGGACATGATAAGGTCAGGATCGGTCTTTTCGTGTTTACGACAGAGTATACTCGACTGACAGACCGAGGGGGTGGCTCGTGTACTAAAGACCAAGGCCGAGTGTCTGCTGTTTGATTAGATGAGGGACATTATGGCGTAGAGACAGGGTGTGCTCAACAAGACGAGGACTGCGTTCGCTAGCTCCGCGTTGGCCCGCCGCCCGGCAGAGTCGCTGACCGAGGGGCAGCGACAATTTTTTCCATATCAGCCCAACCAAGTCTTCTCTCTATTCAACCATCCTGAAGGAGTGCTTGATTGCAAACACCTTCTCTCCCCTCTCCACTCTTGTTAGTTGTTTTTTTTTTGTCTCGGTTTCCTGCTATCGAGATCTTTGTTCCGGTTGCTTTTTTCCCGGTTGCAAAAAGCGCAACCCCTGCGACTACGTCGTCCCTGATTGCGCCTTTTTCCTATAAAGAATTCTCTTGGATATGCCCCATTTCGAAGAGCCCAGCATGAACAACACCGCCGTCACCTCAAAGTCGGCGCCGCCCGCCGCCGAGGACGTTTCGGCCATCACAAAGAGCATTTACGAATCAAAGACATCGCAGGAGTCGCTTGACGCCGCTTACTCTCTCTGCGATGTTCTCCTCAACTCGGTCGGTTTCCGCGGCCTCAACGACTACAATGTCCTGCAAGAAGTCAAGAAGGCTGCCACAGACAAGAAGAACATTGGTCGCCGTGAAGGCGCCATGTTTGCACTCGGCGCCATCTTCGAAAGATTCCCTAGCAAGCAGCGCCTGAGCGAGGTCGTCTTCCTTTTCCAACACGATTACCTCTTGCCCATGGCTCTCGATGCCATCGCCGACAAGACTCCCAGCGTTCGCGACGGAGCCAAGTACGCCATCGACGCTCTCTACAAGGAGCTCAGCGCCGAGGCCAAGGTCTACGGTCTCTTGCCCGTTCTCATCAAATACCTCCGCAAGGGCACTGCCAAGTGGCAGAGCGCCGTTGTCGCATACGAGCTGGTCGGTCGCATGGCCGACGACGCAAAGATGGGCATGGAGAGCCTCGAGGCCGAACAAGCCAAGGACGTTCTCCGTGAAGCCATGGGCCGCAAGCTCGAGGATCTGATTCCCATCGTCGAGGGTGGTATGCATGACCTCAAGTCCGAAGTCGCAAAGGCAGCCATCAAGTCCATGAACTCCCTCACCACACTCCTGCAAAACGACGATGTCCAGCCCCGTCTTCCTCTCCTGATCAAGTCGATGGAGGACCCCTCCACTCAAAGTCTGCAAAAGGCCATCCACGCCCTCTCGCAAACCACTTTCGTGGCCATCGTCACCTCTCCCGTCCTCGCCGTCCTCACTCCCCTCCTCGAGCGCTCTCTCAACAGCCCCAGCACTTCTCAAGAAGTCACCCGTCAAACAGTCGTTGTCGTCGAGAACTTGACCAAGCTTGTCCACGACCCTGTCGAGGCCAGATCCTTCCTTCCCAAGCTCTTGCCCGGTACCAAGGCTGTTCGCGACAGAGCCTCTCTTCCCGAGGTTCGTGAGATTGCTCAGAGAGCTCTCGACGTTATTGAGAAGGCTATGGGTCAACAGGCCAGCGGCGATCACTCCGAGTCCGACCGCACCGTCCCCGAAGAGGTTGTCAAGGTCTTGGAGAAGGAGACACAAGCAAACGGCGGTCTTCTTCAAATGTCTGGCGATGCCGAGATCTGGACCTTGGCCAAGCCTTACCTTTCGACCATGGTGGCCGAGGACGCCACTGACCGCAAGCTCAATCGCATTACTGGCAACATTGCTCCTTATATGGCTCCCCTCATGGAGGCTGGCAAGGCCGATGCTGTCGCCGAGGCTGTCCACAAGTTCTACATCTCCGAGGATGAGCGCAAGTTTGGTGCTCCCCCGCCTCTCGAGGACGGCGAGGTTGAGATTGTCAACGCCACCTTCTCTCTTGGTTACGGTGGTATGCTTTTGCTTTCGCACACCAACCTCCGTCTGCTCAAGGGCCACCGTTACGGTCTCTGTGGTAGAAACGGTGCCGGAAAGTCCACCTTGATGCGTGCCATCGCCAACGGCAAGCTCGAGGGCTTCCCCCCTCAGGATGAGGTCCGCACCTGCTTCGTCGAGCACAACCAGGGCGAGGATGCTGATCTTACCATTCTCAACTACTGCTTGAAGGATCCCGAGCTCCAGGCCGAAGGCCAGGACAGAATCGTGGCCGTCCTCGAGGAGGTTGGTTTCGCTTCTGGACCCGGGGGACGTCAATCCGAAAAGGTTGGCTCCTTGTCTGGTGGTTGGAAGATGAAGCTCGCCCTGGCCAGAGCCATGTTGATGCGCGCCGATGTCTTCCTTCTCGACGAACCTACCAACCATCTCGATGTTGCCAACGTCAAGTGGCTCCAGGAGTACCTCAAGACTCACACCGACATTACTTCCCTGATTGTTTCTCACGACTCTGGTTTCCTCGACGAGGTTTGCACCGACATCATCCACTACGAGACAAAGAAGCTTGTCAACTACAAGGGTAACCTCGCTGCTTTCGTAAAGCAAAAGCCCGAAGCTGGTGCATACTACACTCTTTCCGCTTCTCAGGTTCAGTTCAAGTTCCCTCCTCCTGGTATCTTGACTGGTGTCAAGTCCAACACCAGAAGCATTCTCCGCATGACTGACTGCAACTTCACCTACCCCGGAGGTACCAAGCCTTCGCTTCAAGGTGTCAGCTGTCAATTGTCTCTCTCTTCCAGAGTCGCCATCATCGGTGCCAACGGTGCTGGTAAATCTACTCTCATCAAGCTGCTCACTGGTGAAACCATTCCTCAGACCGGTAAGGTCGAGAAGCACCCTAACTTGCGTATCGGTTACATCAAGCAGCACGCTCTTGAGCACGTTGAGATGCACTTGGAGAAGACCCCCAACCAGTACCTACAATGGCGTTACGCTAACGGCGATGACCGTGAGGTTCTGATGAAGGGAACTCGTCAACTTACCGAAGAGGACAAGGCACAGATGGAGAAGTTCGTCGACCTTGGCCCCGGCATGGGTCAACGCAAGATTGAGTCCATCATCGGTAGACAAAAGTGGAAGAAGTCGTTCCAGTACGAGATCAAGTGGGTTGGTATGCTGCCCAAGAACAACACCATGATTTCTCGCGAGACCCTCATGGAGCTTGGCTTCCAGAAGCTTGTCCAAGAGTTCGATGACCACGAGGCTAGCAGAGAAGGTCTTGGTTTCCGTTCATTGGAGCCCAAGGTCATCTCTAAGCACTTCGAGGATGTCGGCCTTGATCCCGAAATTGCCAACCACAACGAGATCAGCGGTCTGTCCGGTGGTCAAAAGGTCAAGGTTGTCCTTGCCGGTGCCATGTGGAACAACCCCCATTTGCTCGTTCTCGACGAGCCCACCAACTTCTTGGACAGAGACTCCCTCGGTGGTCTTGCCGTCGCCATTCGTGACTACAAGGGTGGTGTCGTTATGATTTCTCACAACGAGGAGTTCGTCGGCGCTCTCTGCCCTGAGCAGTGGCACGTCGCTGATGGTCGCCTGACCCAGAAGGGCACTGTCGCTGTTTCGCTCGACCGTTTCGAGGACTCGTCCAAGCCTGGCTCGTCTGTTGCCAGCTCGGTCGTTAGCTCCGCCGTGCCTTCCACTGTTGGCACTCCTACTCAGAGTGATGCTGAAGGTGGTGGTGATATGGCTTTCAGAGCCAGAAAGAAGAAGAAGATGACCAAGAAGGAGCAGAAGGAGAGAGAGGTTCGCAGAAGACTGCGCCACATTGAGTGGCTCAACAGCCCCAAGGTTCGTTGTTCCACTTTCATCTCATCTTTCATGACATTTTGCTAACAGTTTCTCAGGGAACCCCTCACCCTCCTGACAGCGACGACGAGTAGAGAGGTGTCGACGTATTGTGATTGCTGGTAATGAATACCAATACCCCAAATGTCTCCAGCTACGACTTGCAAAAAGTAGGGTGAATGGCGTTACACTTTTGATTTTCTTCCTTTTTCTGCGACAAAATAGATTGGGCGGGCGTTTTTCTTCTTGATGTTGTTTTGGGTCGCTATATCCACATTTCTCCCTGTTAGAGCAGTAGAATGTCAATTTTTCATCCCATCTTTCTTCGTTATCGCATGCAGGGTCGAACACGCTTTTTTGATGCTTTCAACCGAGTAGCTCCGAGAAAGTTCCTGCAGCTGGGTAGTTTTGTCCCGCGAAAAAATGACCGATGCAAGAATTGAGGAAGCTGTGTAATGTCTTCAAGAAGAAAACTGCCAGCATTATGGTCACTTCTTGCGCTAACGCTGCATCATGCAGGTTCTCAGAGGATCAGAGGTGTTGTGGCGAACGATATCGATAACATCTTGCGTCCTGGAAGGTGGAAGAGGGAGATCATCTGTTTGATACTCAAGTACAGTATGGTGTGTAGCCTCATGTGCGATGTGGAGGTGGATCCTTCGCGAATGGGTGTTCGTGAGGCTCCTGACTTACAAGGTTTGAGGGTCCGAGGGAGAGGCTCACGGAAGAGCCTCCTTGTTTGACTAAAATTCAAACAATCGCATTCTTTTCCGGCGTTGAAGAGCTCCACATTTGAGTCAGGTCGCAGCAAACACTGGCATGTTGGGGATGCGTATTCGAATGCAGTTGCCGTTTTGAATGTGTTCCACCGTTCATCATTTAGTCACAGTGTATATCGTTATGGCAATTTGACGTGGCCAAGCGATGTTCGTGACAGAGATAGAGAATGTTGAAGTAATCGAAGATCTGACGTAGTGGGTAGTCCCTGCTTCTGCAAAGATGCGCATGCTATATTCCCCCAAAAAGCAAGGGCATATGATGCGGCTCAACAAAGACCCGCTTTATCGTCACCTTGTCTTGGGAAGTTTCTCGGTCCCACTGTCGAATTCGCCATTTTGCCAATGATTTTTGTAGGGGCCTGCCCGGCGGCGAGCATCACACACTGGTCATTGCTTGATAGTAGGACTTCGCTCCCAAGGGTCGTCAGCACGAAGATTCTGATATATTAAAGGCAAACACCTGCCGACACTTTCCCACTTCTGAATTCTTGCTTCAATTGTTTTTGTCCCTACAGGATCTTCGAGTCCTCTTGACTCTTTTGGACCACACACAACACATACACTGGACTTTTACCAAAAATGAATCGCAATGTTTCTTTTCAACAAAATCAATCTGGAGATGAGCAGCAGCCAGAGCGACCGAACATGCAAAATCAGCGTACGGCAAGTACGATGAGATCCAGGACGAACAAGCAGAAGCGACCAGATATGCGAAATCAGCACACCATGAGCACGCTAAGACCCAGGATGAGCCGCATGGCTACGCAAATGAGCAAAATGGCCACCAACGCTACCGGAGGAACTGCAGAACAAGGTGGTTACTCATTGGCTGGTTCACAAACTGGAGGAAACCGTGGTGGACCCAACAGAGACACCTATGTTGCAGAAGGATACCGTAATCTCAACCCACAATACGAAAAGAAGCAGAACGAACCGACATTCAGCTTGGGTTCTAACCTACCGCGTACAGTACGTGGTTGGCAAGGAAAGAAGAAGAATGAAGGACCAAACTCTTCTGGAACAGCGCCTGGTATAAAACCTGGCGAGAAGGGTGAAGGAGAAGCCGCTCCTCAGCTTCAAGATGCCGATGAACGTAAAAAACATCGTGGTGGCGAGAAGCAAAATCCCGAACCTTCTGATGAGCAAAAACACCAAAACCATGGATTTACCCAGAGCAATCAGTCTGGAGGCATGATGATGCACGAAGCTAGTGCTCAAGCTGGTGATGGTGAAAACACAGGCGTCATTGAAGACGAAGCGGTCTACTCTCCTGGTAATGACAGCGACGACACGACACTTGCACCCGAGGACGAGGAAGTACTTGACGAGCCTGCGCCTTTCAATTCATGGGCCATTGTTCGCGCCAAGTTTCAGGATGCTCTTGGTGAATGGTTGGGAGTGAGTCGTTCCATTCTTGAAGCCTCTATTCTCAATACTGACCTTGATTGCAGACTACCATTTTCGTCGCCATTGGCGTCAGCAGCAATCTTGCTGTAGCAACTGGAGAATCACAACACCCTGGAATCTATCAAAACATGTATTGGGGTTGGGGATTAGCTGTCATGTTGGGCATTTACATCTCGGGTGGAAGCTCAGGTGCACATCTCAACCCCGCCGTTTCCATTCCCCTTTGGATCTACGTAAGTAATATTTCGCCTACATTCCAGCAACTCGTCTAACAGAAACAGCGCGGATTCCCTGCTCGTAAACTTCCAGTCTTTATCATCTTCCAAATCTTGGGCGCCTTTACTGGCGGCCTTATTGCCATAGCCATCTACCGAGACGCCATCCTCTACAACGATGGTGGTCTCATCGCCTCATCGACTGGCATTCAGATATACACACAACCCAAGGACTGGGTGCAGCCTGCGACAGCCTTCTTCACCGAATTCCTTGGTACTGCAATCCTAACATGCTCCATCCTAGCACTCGGTGATGACTCAAACTCACCTCCCGGTGCCGGTATGCACGCCTTTATCATCGGTCTCCTCGTCATCGCCCTCATCATGTCCCTGGGCTCCAACACAGGCGGTTGCTTCAACCCCGTACGAGACTTTGGCCCTCGCCTCGCCGCAATGGCCATGGGTTACGGCACCGAAGTCTTTACCGCCTACCACAACTGGTGGATCTGGGGTGCTTGGGGCGCTACGCTATCTGGCGGTATCGCTGGTGGTGTTCTCTACGACACCTGTATCTTCAAGGGCGGCGAAAGTCCCGTCAACTACACACCCAAGAAATGGCAAGGCAAGGCCAACGAAGGCAAACTGGACCTTTTGCAAATGTTCCGTCAGCACACTCAAGCTCGTGACCTTGAGACAGCCATGGAGAAGGGAGAAGTGGAAAATGGAGGTTCCTAAAACAGAGACTTTGAAATATCAGTCTCTGGAGTGGAAAGAAGCTGAAGTTCGAGATTGGGTTGAAATATACCTTGATCTTTCTTGATGCTTCAAAAACCTTCCACTTCTCGGTTCGGAGGATATGTTTTGATGATGTTTGAGTTTTCTTTCTTTCTGCTGAAACGAGAAACATGACCTGCTGCCAACATTCTTTTGCGAGGAGTTTATTTCTTCTTCTTTTTCTTTTCTGTATAGATTTTTTTGTACATGGAGTTTGCTTTGAGGACTAGAGAAGACATAGACATGGGATCATAGACTTTAGATTATAGACCTTGGACTTCCTTTTCTTCCTTGCCGTTTGACCTCGAGATTCTTAGCTTTTGTGCACTTCTGATTCCTTATCTTTGCAACCAAGGACCCATACATTCATAGAGTCACACTTGGAGAGATGAATTCCTTTTGCTACTTTCCTATCAAGCGCGTACATTTTTGGCACGTGTTGTGAAGAATCGATATGTATCTTCTTGATAGACCGATGTCACTGTGATGTCTAGAGAGCTCCTTTGAATGAGAGGACAGAATGTACTTTTTGATTGTCATTTGCATAGATGGAGGGAGAGGGGGAGAGGTAGGCAAGGAAGCTGCCACTCTATGGTAGTGTGGCCAACTCGGCATCGATGACCTCCTTGATCTTCTCTGGTAGTGGTTCCTTGAGCTCAGACACTGTTGCAATCACGTTAGTTGAGATACAAAGGGAAGGCGGGGAAGCAAGATAGCAACTTACGAGTTTTGCGCAGACGGGCAGTCTGCTCCTTTACTGTGGCGTCACTGGCATCGAGCTTGGAAGCAGCAACCAAGCACTTCAATGCGGGAAGGTACTTTTCCCTGCGAACAAAGACCTCGAAGCCGGCTTGTTGGGACTTGATGTTCAGGGGGCTCTGCTCGAGCAGAGGGGACAGGTACTTCATGGCTTCGGCGAGCGGGTCCTTGGTCTTGAGCAATTCCTCGCCTTGCGGGTCTGTGTCTTCCTTCTTGACCACCTCTTCCGAGGTGGCGGTTGCTTTTGCGGCGGCGGCGGCCTTCTTGTCTGCTTCGGCCTTTTCCTTTTCCTTGCGTGCCTTCTTTTCTGCCTTCTTCTTGTCTGCGTCGCTGAGGTCGCCGTTCGTGGAGCCGTAGTTGGGGTCGTCGAAGAGCTTGACGTAGAGGTCGATGGCCGAGTATGCGGCTCTCGAGTAGAAGGGATGTTGACGCAAGTGGTCCTCCCAGCGAATCATATCTACGTATGCACGGATCATGCCCTTGCGCAGAGAGAAACTGTGGAAGTCGAACTGGTCCTCGTACCACACGTCAAAGATGTCGTGGATGGACTTGAAGCGCTTGAGTGCCAGACCCAGCTTGTTCTGGCGTTTGTAGGCCTCACCGTCCTCAAAGAGGTACCACATGCATTGCATGTCGAGCAAATCACCGAGCGGGCCGCCGTTGGCTTCCTTGCGGGTGAAGAGGCCCATGGTCTCGATGGCCGTCTCGTTTTGGTTGTTTCGTAATTGGTATTTTGCGCATTTTGTGTTGATGTAACGGTCGGCGCGGTCCATCTCGCGGGCCTCGTTCATCTGCTTGGCTGCGGCTTCGAGATCGCCAGAGTGTTTTGTGATTCTGGCTTTTGTGAGGTGGAAGGTGTAGTCTTGGGGGTTGGTGTTGAGGGAGATGGTCTTTTCAATGTATTCGGAGGCCTTTTCGAGGTTGCGGCAGAGGTGGTAGTCGTAGTGTTGTGCGAGGAAGTAGTTGACGGCGAGATTCCAGTTCTTGCCGTTCTCCTCGTTGTCTTGAGCAGCGTAGCCGAGGACGAGTTGTTCAATGGTCTGTTTCTTGGCCTCGTCGTTGTAGAGGGCCTTGACATTGGCAAAGGTTGAAGGGACGCCCTTGCGGAAGACTCTTGTAAGGTAAACGTCGGCGACCTCGCGGAAAGCGTCACCTTGGAGGAAGTCGAGCGGCACACGTCTAGGCGCATCGATTCTCTCGCTCTTCTCGGCAAACGACTTGTACAGATCCAGCAACTGGGTGTGTGCGGCCGAGTCGTTTCTGTCCAGACCAAGGCACTTCTCCAAGCCATCGTAGTAGGCGCGTCTCTCGGCGTTTCTCTCGAGCAGGTTGCGGTATGCCTTCTCAGCCTCCTCTTTACGATCCAGCTTCAACAAGTACTCGGCTCTGAGTTCCATAACGGCGGTTCTATCGGGGTTGGACTTGTAGATTGCCTTGAGGCCTTGGAGAGCGCGTTCGCGGTCGCCCGACTCGGCAATGATGGTGTTCTTGTACAAGACGGCTTCGTGGTGCTCGAGATCGGTGGCAGGCGGGGACACCTTGAGTGTTTCTTCGTACATGGTCAAGACCTTTTCAGCGGCCTGGTAGTCACCGGCCATGTGGTGGGCAATGGCCATGGCAGTCCAGTTGGCGCGAACACCCGAGGAGGCTGTCAACATGGTCCTGCGACTGTCGACAAGACCCTTCCAGTCGCGGGTCTGGGCCTGGAGGAGGGAGAGGTCGCGCTGGATCTGGCGCGAGTCGGGATCGAGACGCAGGGCGAACTTGTAGGCCTTGATTGCCTCGTCGTAGTTCTTGACGGAGCGGTACAACAGGCCGTAGACGTGCCAGCAGACGTTGGACTTCATGGCATTCTTGAGAGCGAGCTTGGCCAGATCAAAGGCCTCGTCCGTCTTGCCTTGGGAGTTGAGGATCAGGGCCTTCATGGCCTGCGTGTCGCCATGGTTGGGCACCTTCTTCAAGACTTGGTCGGCAGTCTTGATTCCTGTGCACCGCGTTAGCCAGCGTCTGTCTCGTTGCAGAAAGATGCGCACCCCTCTTGTACTGCTTGGACTCGTAGAGCTGAACAACCTGCTTGAACAGGGACTGCTCCTTGGAAGACAGCGGTACGGACATGGTCTCTTGTCTGCTCGTGTGAGGTCGGAAGAGCTCGCTGTGCTCGAAACAGCCCACCGACACTGTCCCACCAGGCGCACTTCGTCACTCGCAACAAGTTTACCCGATGAGGTTGCCGAAACGGCTGCCGGACTGTGACCCCGACGAAACTCTGCCATGCCTTGTTGACTTCTGACTCAATGTCCTTGCTGACTTTCGTGACCTTCTCATCTTAAAGTCGACATGTTGTCCTTCTTAGATTTCCATCGTGCAGGCGCCATCATTGTAATAGGATTGCTGTCTTTTGTATGCTATCCTAAGTGAGTAGAAGAACCATGTGCGAGCGACGACGATGTATAGAGCAATCTGTGAGTTTGAGCAGTAGGTACAGAGAGCAAGTGCTACCCTCCACCAGGAGCAAAAGAAACACCGCATTGCGGCTGAAGAAACTTGCATTTCGAAGGCAGTTTACCTTGGTTATTTTTCTGTCTTTCTTTTGGGACGGCTGCGCTTTTTTTTTGTTTTTCTTTTTTGTCTTTTTTTCTTCTGCCTGCCCCTTTAATCTTTTCTTTCTGTCTTTCTGGTCGTGGTGGGAATTGAACGCAGGACCTTTCGTTGCGCATGTGACTTTGCCGGATTGGCACCAACCAAGTAGGCTATCGCGTCCGATCCACTGCTTGGTTGGCGAGAGGGCACTGAACAACATGGTTTATATAGTCTGCAGTTGTTGGTGTGTGTGATCATGAACGCGGCGAGGCGAACATTCGGGAGCAGTTATTCTTCTTCTGATAGCGTTCCATCGATATCACCCATGTTTCAGTGAACCAGATGCTTCCTGCCCTTGTTTGCATTCTTTTCCTGAGCAGTGTCCGTGTATCTGTTCCGTAGGTTCACAGTCATTAGGCAGAAACCACAGCAAGACTGCGTGTAGAGGCGCTGTATACATCACGACGCAGCGATTGACGAGTGGGGGAAACAGGTTCATGATCCCGCAGTGAACATCATGCCAACGCCCTTGACCTCACCACCTCATCCTCCACTATTGTCTGATCTACTCCCTCAGGAACAACGAACAGATCCCCGGCTGCTCTCACCATAGACTCTCCGCGCGATTCTTTGATGAACTCGCAAACATGTTCTCAGATGCTCGGCTTCCACACACGTCCTATTACCCTACCCTTATACATTCACCGATGATCGATTCCCCATACCCATACTGAAGACTTCCAGGGGAAAAGCATTGCGCAGCAGCAACAACACCCTGCGCCATCCAAATCTTGCCGTCCACTTCGAGCTCTGAACAGGAAAGCGTTGAAGCGCTGTAATGGCTCGAGCCAGTAACTCTTGCCGCATTCGACGCTCCTGATCTTGTATACCGTCGTCCATCGCTCTCGATTGCCGCCATTCTCGACCCGTCCTCCAGTGCCGCGACCATACTTTGCCAGCTTCTCCTTCGTATCAACCCTTGCCCTACGATCATGCACATCTTCCTCCTCTCACCACCGTAGATCTGGCTTTGCGTCGATTGGAAACAAGGGCTCAGCTATGGACAGGACGAAACATCGAGCTGAGCATTCGACAAACGTGCTTTGTTAGGCGAATCGTGAGCATGAAGCAATTGGAAAAAGTATCAGAGTGAGTTGTTTCTCCGGAGCCACGCTCACTCGGAGGCTGTTACGTGTGCTCGGAGACTCTCTCCTATGGTTGGTCCGTATTGAAGTTCTGATCAGTATTAAACTTGATATGATCACTAAACACGAAGCAAAGAGGGAGAAACGTGCTATATATGACTTCTTATTGACATGTGTAGTTGAGTGGGTCGGATCACTTTTTGTCTCCATAGAGCAGCCACTCATGCTCATCTCCAGGCTAAGCGAACACAACACCTTTGAACTTCAGCTAACACGTCTCCGACTTGTGCCCCTTCCGCAGCCAGTCGTCAGTGTCGTCAGTCATCACTGTCCTCTTCTCGTAGTATTCAGCAAACAACAGTGCAGTCTTCTGACGTGCGAGCGAGCCATGGGAGATCTGCAGAGTGTTCTTCACAAGCACCGCCGTTGAGGACCTGTTGGGCGGTAGAATCGTTGGTATGGTTGTTGCATGAGAGACTCCGGAGACAAGCTACGGAGGCGACACGGACGCAGAGCGAGGCACAACCAGCTTGAGGTAGCAATATGTATCGTGCCGAATGAACACTTTGGCATTAGAGGCGCGGCCACTCCCAGCGAACTCGTCCTCAATCTTACGAGATCAATCGATGTCTTCAGCGTCTTGGTTCTGGAATAGCCCCCCGGGCTGCCCTCGTCGCTGGATGTAGACCTTCATCTTGTACCGTTTTATCATTCTGAAAATGCTGGTAGACTTCATTGAACGCACGACTCAGACACCTTCAACAAGGTGAGTCGAGTCCGACCGAGGAGTTTCTTGAGGCCGAGCCATTGACAACTTCTTCGCCATTTCGTGCCAGACGACGCGCGAAGGAGGCGATGGAAGGTCGTAGTGTGGCGTTCTGCCATTTGAAGTATATGTGACATCGCTAGCTGCTGGTGACGCGCCGGCTTCACTTGCCGAGTAGGGAAAGAGCGACTGTAACTGTTCCAATTTGTTCTGCAGAATGTCTCTCTGGACTAAGTCAAAAGTCGGCAGAGAAAACAAGAAGCTGATCAGGAAAGTGAAATCGTCGACTCGACCGGCTGTTTCCTGGACTGTGGTCGCGGGCACGGTGATGATAACATTAGCGATCGTGTCTGTCAACTCGAACAGTTTCTGCTGAATGCCCGAGCCATGAATCTCGATAGCTTTACGGGAGAATCGCATCATTAGTGCTCGCAACTGTATCGATAATCGCACTGGGAAAGACAATGACAAAGATTCTTTCGACGAAACCGAGCTTAGCAAGCATTTCGACATGGCCATCTGCCATACCAACATTCTCAACCAGTGTTTAGTGACAATCAAATCCGCCTGTTGCATATCCGTGAGGGGTGTCACACCCACGTGAGCTTCGTTTGCGACTGGCTCTTCGTCGATCTCTTTGTGTTTGCTGTCAATCCACCCTCGTGTCACGGTTGTGGTGCCGAACCAATTGGCAAGAAATCCTTCATCGATGAGACGGAAGAGTCGGATGATCTGCGAGAAGCCTTCGTGTACGCCAGGAGGTATCGATGGATCGAACTCAGGAAGATTGGGCAAAGGCGGCAAGACTACAGGTCGATAATTGGATATGGCCAGATATCTTTCATGAATGAAGACTTCCCAGTATAATCTCTGTCTGCGCGCTCGCTCACTCGAGTTAAGTTTCTCCATGACTTCCGGGTGGCCGATCTGTAGCATCTGGATCATGGTGATAGATTCTCGAACGTAGTAGAACGACATGTCCATGTTGGCGAGACACATTAGAGAAATGTGAGCAAACTGGCTGATCATGACCCTTCGAACAGACATTTTCTCGTCGAATGCAATAGCAGCTCTGGCCTTGATGAGTTCCTCGAGCCAATATCTCACTTGCGTCTGAGCGTCAATCGAGGTATCCGGGCTTTTATTGGTCAAGGCGATTGTAATGGCCGTGTAGGCATATACAAAGGTTTTCGCTTCTGCGCTCTGGTCCATTTCTCTGATTGACGCCAGCACATCGTCGACGGTCATGATAGGGTTGACAGGATAGACGGAGACGTCATAATCATCCAAGAAGCTAGTAAAGAATGAGGCATCGTGGTTGATCACAGAGGGTGAGGGGTGAGCAGGACTCGAGTCTGAGTTTTCGGCGCGTCCGTTGGTGGTTTCTTTGTATTGCGCAATGAGTTTTCCTCGTTTGAGAGTCTTTGTTCTTGGTTTGGGCGCGGAATAGACGCAGCGGAGGTTGAGATGACTGCATTGTTGGCATTTTGCTTGACCGTTGCATTTGACCTTTCTCAGTTTACAAGCATCACAGGCTTGATTCGTCCGACGAGTAGGCGGTAGTGAAAAGGACGTATTATCCATTTCGGTATGCATAGCAACGTGGAGTGAGGGAAGAGCGACAGGAAGGTCAGTCATCATGGCATCCTCACGAAACCCCAGTTTTTGCGGAGACCGGAGGGACGCGCACCAGCCAGCTCGCGCATTGACCTCGGTCCGCTAGTTCAACGCTCTGTCAGAACGACTCTCCTCGACCAGGCCACCATCTTCAACGTCCAGAGCTACGTACTTGTCATGCTATAGGTGCTTGACTGGTTAGTTACCTCTCCATTCTTGGCCTCACAGGCAGATCTACAGGCCTTGTCTTGTATGCAGAGGCGTACTTACCGTTGGCCTGCATCCCCATCCTGTCGGCGGCTCGGGCAGCCAGGTACTTCTAGTATGCAATGGGATCCTTGCGATCCAATCATCTTTCAGCTTCATCACCGAGACAGTTTGTTCTCTTCGGACGAGTTGAATTTCCCATGCAGGATCTGGAAAGGACTTCAGCCTCCACGTTGATGTTGTACAAACCGCGAAACTGACTCGCTGGACTTGAGGCTGAATCATTTACCCCTCAGCCCTGAACCACAGGCACCGCAAGAGCTGGCCGTCTGGTCAGTATATAGAACTTCTTCTCACACCAGGAGCTTTGGCGTTCAAAAGATTCTACAGTAGACACCGTACCAATTGCATGGCATTCGGTGAACCTTGAGTTGTGGCCACTCCGGACACACATTTCGCTTCCTGACCTGCAGAGTCAACACCGACTTCTCAGCACTCTACGCCACCAAACCTCGGCAACTTCATTAATTTGCGAAGACCATTTGATGTATCAGATTTACGGGAAGCTGCTTGATCCTGCCCTGCATCGTCACCTTGGCTTGCATGGGTTGACACTTGACACGGGCGTACAATACGGCAAGAACCCGTTAGTCGAGCTGGCAGCGCGTTTGTTGCCCACTTGACCCTCAACCACGATCGACGGGTATCACAGAAACTTCCAAGATGGAAAATGCAACTGCTGATGCGATGACAATCAACTGCATCACAGCGTAAGTCTAGCGCCAGCTTGCAACAGCCGTGATACATTCGGTTATATGCTAACTTACAGCAACCTGTATCTTGTCCTATCAAAGCAGTGTGATTAGGCGAGCTCATGCCGGTGTCTTCCCATAAGATGGAAGCTTGCAAGAAAAGTGCCATTCCTCAGCTGGGGACGCATAACTGTAGAAGCACTGTATCCATGGTAGGATGTGCTGTCGCAAGCGTCTCATCCTGTAGGTCCCCGATGGATCGGCGAGCAGATAAAACTAGTCCTTTTTGGGACAGTGTCGTCGCTGTATCTTATTGTCAACCCGGCTCTCGAGAAGCCGGCTCCTTGAAAGAGTTGTTGTTTGCTTCCCCTCCACCTCCTCTTCCACCCTTGTATCTGGTCATCCTCTCCATCCATGCTCAACAAAATGTCTGTCAATGTGTCTTCAGACACAGAGAGACAGTCTGGCCATGAGCTCTACATGTTCAATGATGTTATCCACTCTCTATCATGGTCGAACATCACACTGACCGTCGAAGACCGCTTGACTAAGGAACCCAAGGACTTGGTCAGCAATGTCGGCGGCTACGTCAAGGCTGGTAGGTCTTTGGTTATCTTTGTTCAGAAGATGGTTTACTGACACGATTTGAAGGAGAGGTTTTGGCACTTGTGGGCCCTTCTGGCAGTGGAAAGACGACCCTCCTGAACATACTTGCCGGTCGTGCCTCTGGTACGAGCGGCACTGTGGCTGTCAATGACGCTCGCGTATCCGCCCCGGTCTACAAGAAGTTCACGTCTTTCGTCGAGCAAGAGGATGCGCTTGTAGGCTCCCTGACTGTCCGAGAGACTATGAACTTCGCAGCTCGCCTTGCCCTCCCTAGGTATGCTTAGCGTCTCTCTGTAATAGACATGTAAAATTGACATAGAAAGATCTGTTTTGAAAAACGAAAAGGGAAGCAGAGGCCAGAGCTTGATCGACAGCTTTGGTCTCAAGAAGCAAGCTGATACTCTGATCGGCACACCCATCCGCAAGGGCATCTCAGGAGGCCAGAAGAGACGTGTCAGCGTCGCAAGTCAACTGATCACCGCACCCAAAATCCTCTTTCTCGACGAACCCACCAGCGGACTCGACTCTGTGGCCAGCTTCGAGGTCATCTCCCTGCTGAAGAAGTATGCTCAGCAGCACCAGCTCATCGTTGTAGCCAGCATTCACCAACCATCAGCCGCCACTTTCAAGCTCTTCGACAAGCTGCTACTACTATCTCAGGGTCAGACCTGTTACTTCGGTCCCGTTCCAGATGTCGCACCCTACTTTGCCAGCCTCGGTATGCCGGTTCCAGATCTGATGAACCCTTCGGAGCACATCCTCGACCTAACAAACACCGACTTCGACTCAGAAGATGACGAGGGAAACACTACCGCTCAACGTCTTCTCATTATCCAGTCTGCATGGAAGGCGCATGATACTCAGAATAGAGTGTCTTCTAGACTCGAGAAGAGCGAGACTTTAACAGGCTCTCAAGGACCTGGTCTGGCTCATGATCTAGGCATACCCATCACCCTGCTGCACCGTCTATTCCTCAAATCGTACCGCGACATCGTCACCTACTGGATTCGTGTCGCCATGTACATGGGTCTTGCAGTCATGATGGGCACTGTCTGGCTCCGACTCAGCACTATCCAAAAAGACATTCAGTCTTTCGTCAATGCACTCTTCTTCGGTAGTGCCTTCCTGAGCTTCATGGCGGTCGCTTACGTGCCTGCCTTCCTTGAGGACAGAGCCATCTTCGTCAAAGAGCGTGCTAATGGTCTGTACGGACCTTTGTCATTCGTCGTGTCTAACTTCCTCATCGGCTTGCCTTTTCTCTTCCTCATATCCGTCCTCTTCGCTGCCGTCACCTACTGGCTCATCAATTTCCGCCCTGATGCTACCGCATTCTTCATTCATGTCATGTGGCTCTTCCTGGACTTGGTCGCTGCCGAGAGCCTGGTTGTCCTCGTCTCATCTCTCTTCCCCAACTTCATCATTGCCCTCGCCCTCGTGGCGTTTGCCAATGGCCTATGGATGTCGGTTGGCGGGTTCCTCGTGCCCACAGGAAGTCTCAATGCCTTTTGGCGTTATGTCTTCCACTACATCGACTATCAGGCCTATGTCTTTCGTGGCATGATGGTCAATGAATTTGACGGCCGCACCTATTCTTGTGCTGGCAACGTTGTCACTGGATGTTCGTGTGCCTACGAGAGTGAGCTCTCGGGTCAGTGCAAGATCGATGGCAAGGCTGTGCTGCAATACTACGATTATCCTACTGGTCAGTTGGGTAAGACTGTCGGCATCATGATTGGCACCATTGCTGTCTATCGTGTGCTTGGATACCTGGCCTTGCGCTTCAGAAAGTAGTATCGGCTTAGACAGTGTTGTGAGACAGCATGATAATGTCTCGTTCTTGATTGGCGAACTGGAGAGCTCAAAGATAGGCTCACGTTTTGGAAGAGGGAGTTTCTCAATATGATTTCATAGGCTGTAATAACAAAGTGATAATGTTTTTAAATGATTTCAAACGTGTATGTACAGAGATGGGGCTAATTTTGAGCACTGTAAGAAGCCCTGTGATTCACATGATCCTCGATCTTTCAGTTACGCTTTGGTCTTTGAGCACGATGAATAGAGCTAGCTTGTAATCTAGTAAAGGTTACAGTAGTTGATCATCGTCTAAAATATCCTCTGGGTGTCTTTCCATCTTCCATGTTAGGCTAAGCCAGGTAGTTCGTAGCGACACTCCCTGGTTGTCTCTCGCTGTGCTTCTGCAGCTCAAGTCTCCCCTCTTAAACTCTCCTCAGCAACTGCAATGAGCAGCGCCCTTCCGCGTCCATCCCTCAAAGCCTCATAGATAGCACTGATCCTGCTGCCAATAGTTTTGCGCGGCTCATTCACTTTGACACCGGGAGGAAGCGGCTGAGTAGGGTGCTCGATCAAGCCGCGATGCAGTCCTATGCCCAGATCGACACGAACAAAGTTGTACATACGCTTCGCTGCGCTTCCTAGATAACTCGGAGTGATTGTGAGATGAGTGTCGAACAGACGCTGCCTGTCATGCTCATATTGGGCTTGCATCTGAGTTTGCAATTCGGTCGTGAAATCTATCATTTCGGCGGAAGTAATTAATGCAGCAGGTGAGTCGTTGCCGAAAGCGTTGATGATATCTAGAATAACGGCATCGGCAGTGGTCTTGCATCTTTGGTCGAGGTCAGTGGTGTTGGTAGTAGACCACACGGTTTCTAAACGTCTGTTGATTGCGGTTCTGAGTGAGTCTCGCAACCCTTCGGGCACGTAGAACTTGCTGCGATTCCAAACCATATTCTCGATGTTTGTCTCCATGGATGTGAGAAACTCAACCTGCAGAACACGTAGGTCTAGAGCCTGGCAGAGCACAAACAGATGAGCAGCCACCATCATGTAAAGCGTGTCAAGTGCTTGCAATGTGTATCTTGAAGATATGAGAGCCAAACTGTTGATGGCCTGGTTATGCATTTCGGCGGATTGAACGTGGTTTCCAACCGGATTGGCAAGGAAACCTAGCTCCGATTGATAAGAAGCCATATTGATGTCAATTCCCTTGCACGTGAACGACAATGAGGGATCGTCTGCACACAAGTTTGCTGGCAATCCACCATTGAGCATGGGGTTGATGATTTCAGTCGCCTGGGAGAAGAGCATCTTACCCAATCGCTCTAAGCAGAGACGCGTCTTGTCCATGGCAGAAGTTACTACAGTTGCTTGGAAATTGCCCCCATGTAGGACATGGTCTGACTCAACGTCTATCAAAGGGTTGTCTGTAGTGGAGTTAAGCTCTTCGTGGATCTGGGAGATGGCGAGCCTAAGGTCCTCGATCTGAGGTCCTATCCACTGGGATGCAGTCCTCAAGGGATACCGATCCTGGTAGAGGCCAGTCATTTGTGTGTCCTTGGGTGATCCGACACACTTTGCTAGTCTGGAACCTTGGAGAAAGGCGAGAATGTTTGCAGCCGATTCGATCTGACCATGATGGGGACGCATGTTGGCAATCTGAGGCCAGAAGGGTTCTGCAGAACCTTGCATTGCCTCCGCACTCATTGCAGTCAGAATCTGGGACAGGACTGCAACATCTCGGGATTGCTGTAAGGCAAGAGATGCTGTCGCGGCAGAGAAGGCTGTTCCATTCAGAAGACCCAATCCTTCCTTAGGCTGAAAGACGACAGGCTCAATACCAGCGTCTTTTAATGCCTCTGCCGCTGATGAAACATTGCCATTTACGAGCCTGACATGAATGTCGGGAGAGCCCTCGATGGCTCCAGCAATGTATGACAGAGGGCTCAGGTCTCCACTGGCCGAGATGCTGCCCCTGAGCGGTACCACCGGAATGATGTTCTTGTTGAGGAGGCACAGAATGGCTTTCGCTACTGACATGCGCACACCAGAGTGTCCTCTAATGATAGAATTGCATCTGATGAGCATGCTCGCTCTCACCCAGCTTGGTGGCATGGAATTTGTGCTGAAATCTACGTCAATGTCTCGGGAGCTGAAATATTCACTCGCTGTTGATGCATCTTGGGAACGGCCAATATCATGGCTTGTGAGTACACCAGAGTTCTGGTGCTGGATCAGTGCTCTCTGAAGATCTTCCAGGTTGTTGGTTCTTGTTGTCGCACTTCCCCCAAAGCCAGTGGAGACACCTGTCAGCAATGGTTAGAATCTGCTGGGCAGGGTACAGGCAAGTGTATATCCCACCGTAAACAAGATGGCCTGAGTCCAGGTGGGCTCTCAGCATACGAACGCTGTCGTCTATACATTTGCGAGTGTCGTCGTCGGTCGACAGTTGTGCAGATATGCCATATCTGGAAGACACAGTCAGATGGATGTGGTCTAGGAAGAAAGTGATAGGTTGAGACTGACTTGGCAACAGCAACGACGCTAGCTATATCCAGGGTATTTCCATTAACGCTGCAGTTTCCATTCTCAAGCAACTTCTGGATTGTGCGCCAGGCGTACAGACTTGAATTGATTAGAGCACGTGGTTTCATAGAGGCGCCTGGGTGCTGATTCTTTCGTATGCTGTGGGTAAGGCGACAACTTCGAGAACAAGAAGAAGCTATGTGGTTGTCTGGAAGACAGTATGTTATGTGAATACTTGGCAGGTGCAAGTTGTTGTTTGCTGCACGTGTCATTAGCCGCATTTCGATGTTTGAGACCCTTCCTGTTCTACGCGTACGACCTGATCTTCTCTGGATATGATGGAGGGGACAAGTAACAAGAGGACCACACAATCAATCTCTCGGGTCTGCATGAACCAGATCTACGAAATTCGTTGATGCTCGAGAGCTTTTTGGTTTGGAGAAGGAGCAACTGGACTGTTGCTATGGATATGACGTTCGCAGGTAGCACGTGGCATCTGTCTTTAAGCGTTATAATCGACCTCAATATCTGCTACAACTGACGTTGGAAACATGCAGAGTTGTCTGGTCTTGTGTTTGACATCACATTGTCGACAATGACCTCCAGCAAGAAATCATACCAGACACGGCACTTGAGATCGGTTACACCTCCAGAATATCGAGACACTTATGCAAAACTCCAGATCTCAAAGTTTCTTCTTGTCGTGAGAGCTTCTGCGTAGAAATTGATCGTATGTGTCGAGTGGCAGTGCATCTTGTGTTGGTACATGCAACCACCCGTGGCTTAATTAGGTTGTGATACAAAGCGGTCTAAGCCAGAGTATATGCATCCACTCATGAGCTTGCTTGCCTGTCACATGTATAAATCTGGTTACTTAACACATACAAGAAGAGTGCCGGGTTCGTAAGTCTGCTCATCCAAGGAGGCTGCAACGCACGGACTCGTCGCGGACTTGGGAGCGCAACGAACAACCTCAAGAACACCACCACCCGTGACGGAACTCACGTCAATACCTGGATCTCGTGTCACTCATTCGGAGCCTTTCCAAACAAAGCACTCAGAGTAACCAGAACGATAGGAGTAAGTGATTTCTCATAGCTCAACTTCCTGCAACTTGCATACCACCATCAGCAGACTTTTCTGGGGAAGGGAAAAAAAGCGAAAAATCAACAGGAAAATGAAAATCTTAGGGAGGGTAGATTTCATTTCATACCGAGCATTGAAGCGGTTTCTTGAGATGATGGAGTTTCTTGTACAAATTCTCGATCTGCTTCGATTCCGTGCAATCTTCAGAATTGAGAAGATTGCAAGGTCAACCAGTTTTGTGAATTTACCATACTGACTTTTGTTGTCTAGAAGAACAGAAAGCATCGGAGCTGAGCAGAGAAACTCTGGAAGTAAAGCACAAGAGGCCTTCAGCATGCCTCCGCAACCCGTACAGCGAAACTACTTCGTCACACCCTGGCGCAGCCATGCCGACCTTCTGAATGTCCGCCATGGCCTCTACAGCCCTTCAACACCAGCAGAGCAAGGCCACGCCATCGCCACAGTAGCAGCATGGAAGCAAAGAGGTAACGTTCCTCACGCAGTCGAGAGCACAGCTCTTCTCATGGACGCCATGCTCCTCCACGCTCAATTCTCAACCTCCAGCGCACGTCAAGCCTCTGCCGCCGCCGACCCTTCAGAATGGCCACTTCAAGGCGTTACTGCTGGTACCGCTTCGTCTTTTGCCCTGAGAGCTGCCTACACCACCGCACTCTCCAGATTCGTGACTGGATTTGCAGACCTGGGACGCCATAGAAACGGACCTGGTCAGAGCATGTTTGATGTCGCTAGGTCTATCGGTTTGCCTCCGCATTTTGTCGAACTCCGCCATGAAGTCGCACACGAAGATCTGCCTGGTCTCGCCAGACTGATCCGCAGTGCTCGTGAAGCAGTCAACTGGCTGTGGGGTGTGTATTGGGCGAAACTTCCTCAAGACGCTTGGGAGGTGGAAGCTGGCGAGGAGGCTGCAGCCCAAGTCGATCTGGAGTCTCTGGCGGCAGTGAGATTAGAGGCTACCGAGTACCTCAAGAAGTTTAGATCACGCAGAGTCACGGCACTAAAGAGCAAAGCAAAAGCCAAGGATGCGGCCAGCTCGTTACTTGAAACACAACAGCATTGTCAGAATCTCTGCTGTGGTGAAGATGAAGCAGCAAAGTGGACTCAAATAGCATCGGTCTTGATTGACGATGGCTTGGTTGTGCCATCGTTGAAACAGTATGTGTGGTCTAAGTGAAACTTTTGATTGTGCTTTGCTAATCCATCATCATAGGACAAAAGGCCCTCTTGCTGACTCGGCGCTACAAGGCGCCTACTTGATCTGGGACGAGTTCCTGATCATGCTTGCATCTGGATCTTCGCTCTTCATCGAAGCCTTCTTCGAACGAGCCATCGCGCACAACGCAAAATTAACGACTACGGACGAGGACCGGGACAGAGCAGACCCAACCAAATGGGCCATCTACCGCTGGATCATGCACGTACTAGACTCCGATGCCTGGCTAGAAACGCGTGGTGAAAGCCCTGTACTTTTCGAGATCCTGGCACTGAGAGAGTGCATCTTACATCCCAACACACAATGGAGTCACGAACTGGCAGAGGAGATCCTCGAAGATGCCGAGATGGATGTTCGCACTACTTGGAAGAATTTGGTCAAAGCTAGCGCCTTGCTGAGCGACCACGACGCTGATCCCGAGGAGGACACAGAGAAGGAGACGAAGAGGACGGATGATGTGAAAATGGAAGATGTCCCTTCAGAGCAAGGCGGTTGGCGACGAGAGACGGGAGCGTGGGAATGTGTGCCGATCGGTACCGTGGCAGAGTAAAATATGGCCAGAGAAGAGGAATTCTGCTAGCTGATCTGAAGACGAAGTGTGTATAATCGTCCGGCCGAGGCCGTAGTTCTTGAGCCGCGCCATTGGGCAACATTGATAATTCATCTCGATAGTTGTCAGGAAGCAAGACCTTCTTCAGCAATCAACCACCTCCAGCTTTGAGTGCTTCTTCTCTCTCTATTACTTCGGGTTTGAACTTGATGAGGAAAATGGTCTTGGAAGGCCAAAGCTCGTCGTTTTCTGCCCAATGTGCCGTCACTCCATCAGTCGAGAAACCAGCAGCATCGCATACGCCCTCAATGATGCCACCGACAAAGGCAGCGCAGTTGAGCTGACTCATCTCCTTGGGTATGCTGATGTATGTGTTGACAAGGGGGTCATTGTCCACGATCATGTAGTCGTTGTTGTTGCCAGTGCTGGCCTCGAGAGCATCGGCAGGACGACCAAACAAGGAGCGCCATAGAGTGGTATGTATAAATTGGAGGAGGTCAAGTAAGCGGGTTGGGCGAGAGGCTGTACGGGGTGGCATGCGGAAGAGGAGAAGATCGAGCTGTTTGACACCAATGGGATATGCCGATTGAGCCAACCTGGCCTCAAGGTCCGAGACCGAGGGCGCACGAGCTTGGTGATATGCGATCAAGGTGTTGAAGAGGTGGGCAAAGGATGCCAGGCTCAGCTCGGATGTGCGAGCACGGTTGAGGTTGCGGTCGTAGATGGTCTTGCGATTACTGGCATAGCGCAGCGGTGTGTAGGCTGCTGGTGGAGGCAGCGCTGTGTAAGAGCTCGCTCTGGCAGCACCGGGCACTGCATTGGACTGCGTTTGCGTCTGCGTCTGTGTCTGTGTCTGCTGCGGTAGCGAGTTTTGCTGTTGCGCGTGCTGCTGAGTAGCCATGTCGGCCAATATTGTGTACGAGGACGGTACAAGTATAAGCAACGATGTTATTAGCAGTCAGACGGCCTCCTAAACGCACGTCGCTGGTCTCGACTTGTCCACGCCGTGCCTCGCGTACCCTAAACAAAAGCAACCGCTCTAATAAGATTGGAGATGTATTTATCGATAAATCGGGTGCTGCTCCAAATCAAACTATGAGCTGCTTGTAACGCTCTCTCACCAGCCAGCAGCGCTCCGTATTCCCAGATCGGTTAAATCCGTAGGACTGCTTATACGGCGTGCTCTGGACATGATAGCGAACATTTGTACCATATACCGACGCTGATGTACGAAACTCAATCCAAACACTGGATATAAGCACATTTTCTGATACATGCGATTTAGCAAAGACTATCAAGGAGCTGAGACATGTTTTTCCGTCAGAGATGAACAAGAATCGAGAGCACAAACGGTCTTTGACATTACGCACATGACTCTGATGCCGCGTCTTGCGTTCGCTAGAGCCGACAGCCGCGTCTCGTAGCCCGCTTCCGGCGTCTTCACATGCCAAACTTAGCGCCCATCGTAGGCGTTTCCACGGTCAGAGTCAATCCATCGAAGATGCCGCATGCAGTTGTGATGCAGTCACTTGTCTCTCCTCCCATGTCCATCCCTTCGTGCTTCTCCGTTTTCCTTCGGCTCTCCATCCAACCGCCTCGCAGTATATCCAATTCTCCAGCCCTCTCCCTCTGCATACACCGGCCTGCACATGCTCCCGTCTGTCGGCAGTGGAGCTGGAACGTCATTCTGGCTAATATAGTACACTTTCACATGTCAGGCCTGCCAACGTCAGCCAACACGCCTAGTACTCGCTGAATCGCCCATCATTGTCTTATTTTCCTGTTTGTCGCTCCTCGTTCTTCCCTGTTCCCTTCTTTTATCTGGCCGCTGGACTCGTTGTGTCCTTCGTCCCATCCACTTCGTGAATACGACCAGCCACCAGTCAACATCTTGCCAAGGATCCTTCCCGAGCGAAAAGCAATCATGGGACGGCTGCAACCAACAGTCGTTGTCACTCCTCAGGCAAACAGACGTTCGGATCGAGCGAAAAGGGCAAAGGATACTGTCAACAAAGTAATTCCGGACATTCTCAAGTCGAGTCCGAGGGCCAGACATGGCATCCACAACGCTGTTTTGACGACCGATCCTAAACCGGAAAGCGGCACCGAAAACTCATCGACATCAAACTTGTCAATCAGACTCTGTAACACGGATTCTCTCACTGCAGCCCGTCGCCTAACTCACTCGTCTCGCCGGCAATCTGCAGCGGCTGCGTTGGCAGCTTCGAAGCAACCAACCAGATCGACGAATGTATGCATCCTGAACATGGCCTCTCCTCTGCGCCCCGGTGGTGGATTCCTGGACGGTGCAACCAGTTCCGAAGAATTTCTCTGCATGCGTACCACCTTGTACGCTTCGCTCTGGGATGACTTTTATCGGCTACCCGAAATTGGTGGGATCGTGACTCCAGACGTTCTGGTGCATAGAGACAGTACTCCTGAAGCAGAAGACCTGCCGAAGAGGGAGCGTTTCTTTGTTGATATGATCAGCGCGGCCATGATTCGGTTCCCTGAAACTAACAGCGCACGCATTGCTGAGAAGGAGGACGCCGAGGGCGGCTGTTCATGTGGTGTGAGCTACTGCGACCGTGACCGCGAGCTTGTGACACACAAGATGCGTGGCGTGCTTCGCATGGCGCAAGCTCGTGGAGCTGAAAAGCTTATTCTAGGAGCATGGGGTTGTGGTGCTTATGGAAACCCTGTTCGAGAAGTCGCAAAGATCTGGAAGCGCGTCATCCTTGGTACTACCAGAAAGGCGGAGTCCTGGCCAGGCATCAAAGAGATTGTGTTTGCCATCACTGACCGTGGTCAATTGAAAGAGTTTGAGAAGTGCTTTGGAGATGTCTTGGTCAAAGAGTCCATTTCACCACCAGCAGAGGTGACACCCGAATCACAGGCTACTGGCACTCAAAGCCCTACTTCAGAGCTCATCTCGGAGCTGGTGTCCAAGATTCAGGAGACTGAGCTGCAGCTCGACCAAATTTCGAACCCTCGCAGCAAGGCTCGCCTCCGGGAAGTTTTGGCAAGTCTCAACAAACAACTCTCACAGGCGGGCTCCGGACCGGAAGAAGACGAGATGCCACTGGAGCCAATTGACGAGGAAATGGAAGACGCTTCTTACCCCGATGCTGCAGGCGGCTTCGAGGGTGAAGAGGGCGGCTACTACAACTTTGACAGTAGCGATATTGCTTCATCAGGTTCAGTATCTCCATCGACATCAGACATCTATGAGTTCCGAGTTCCAGGAACCAGTGTGCCGAACAAGAGTGTCGAGTCACACGTGACCGATGATTTCGAGCATGTTGGTTTTGACACCGAGAGTGGATGGTTTTCCGGATCCATCAATGGCCTCTCATCACTTCTGGCAAAACAAAGGCGAGGAGGTTCTGGCACCAGCCCTATGCTCAGAGGTGAAGGTGATCTGGACGATGTCGAGCCGCTAAACCTTGGCAATGGCCTGAGCGAGTACCTGCGACGCTATTCTGAGCAAGAAAGTTATTGATTTATGAATGGAGGAAGATGGGTTTCATTGGACGGCGTCAGTTATGGCATTTTAAGGAGCGACAGGATACGTTGTTGGCAGGACCACGGATAGGAGTTTGCATACGAGATTTTGAGAGCAAGTATGGCCTCTTTCGTATTTTCGGCATTAGCGATATTCAAGTGTTTTTCTTATTGACTCAGTTGGTGCCTTGCTTCGTGACGTTTAAGCTGTGGGTGTTGCAGACGATAAGAGTGGATAGGCTGGAAGTAGCATGGGTGAGATTCAAAATGTGTTATTGTTGATTTGTAGTCCTTTCTTCTCGTGTCCTGTGAGCTTCTGGGTCGAGAGATGCCCTGAGCAATGTAAAATACGCAGGAAACAGTACCACCAACGCCTCGCTAAATGTACAGATGGGATGCAAATGCCAGTATCAAGCCAGTTCAAGGTCGGGCAACCAAAGGACGACATCTTGACCAGCGCTGGCGAGGTTGTTGTATCTAGGATTCACGCCAACGACTGTGGACGTTCTTGGACCGGGTAAATCGGTCATGGGATTCATGGTACCGTCAGAGCGCTTATCGGCAAGCAGATCCCATACTAACATGCCACCCTTGGACGAGGCTGAGACAACATAGCGACCATCAGAGGTAAAGCAGGCGTCTCCTTGAAGTGATGATTGAGTATGGCGCAAGGGGCTGTCGCTTTGGCCGAGCTGAGATGGGAAAGGTGGAGGTCCCTGTGCGCGATACAGATAGGCTTTCAAGACACCTTCGAAGGCGTCAAGGACATAATGGCCTGGACCGTTGGTTCCCACCAGGATGTATTGGCCATTGTTACTGAACTCCAGAGTTGTCCAGCCCTGGGCTTGGGCTTGGCCATATTGGCTGAATCGCCGCTCGATATCCTGCATGTCAAAGGTTGCAAAAGGAGGCTTGTCGTAATTGCGAACGTCGTAGAGGACAATGGTCTGGGTAGCGGGAGAAGCAATGGCAATGACGGTGGCCGAAGGATCATAAGCGGTCAAGACAGCGCCATGCAGATTGAGACTGCCCTGAGGGGAGGAGGAGCGTAGGTCCCATATCTTGACAGTGTTGTCGAGAGAGGCAGAGAGGAAGGTGTCATCGCTCGGGCAGAGCTGAATGGACGTGACCCTGTCGGTATGGCCCTTGAAGTAGCGGATGTAGGAGTTATCGTGAGCAGAAAGGTATCTGATGTCGTGATTGAGCTTTGTTGAGGCGTAAATGACGGATTGCGAGTGGTGGGTGAAGCGCGCAAGGGCACAGCCGTGCTTTTGTGACTTGAGCTCTTTGGCGTGGGCTCCAGCCTTTGTGTTGTAAATGTGGAGAGTATCGTCAGTGCGAGCGAGGAGGAGCAGTTCGCCGGTTGAGTCGAAGTCGAGCGAGGTGTAGTGCAGGTTGGGAGCTTTGAAGTGCTGTTGGTTGGGTCAGTGTTGAGGTTGGGGAGAGGTGCATACGCGCTGAGGGGGGGCTCACCCTCGTCGGTCGGTACGTCGCGATAACCTCGCTGACCTTGGCCAGGGGACCTGGCTGTCCGTTCTCTGCTGCGCCCATGTCGCCGATCGGTGCAGTCCTGGAGGGCAGAAGATAAAGTGAGGTAAGTCCTGGCAGAGGTGGAAGCGCTCCAGCCTCCAGGCAGCGTCAAGCTCAAAATGTTCGGCTTCCCCAGATCTACGGAAGGAAACCGCGACTCAGGGACAACCGACGTCAGCGTTCCTTCCCTTTTGTCGCGCTGGCCAGCCTTCTCCGACACCGGCTCAATTGCTTCGAGTCCGTCTTGCTTCTCAAACTGTCCATATTTCTTCTGATACTAGATACTATCATACTGCTTCTCGTTTTCACACCTTTTCCTTTTCTTCCTAGTAATCTGACAGGCAGCCATGTCCACCGGCATAGGGTAATCCCTCCACACCTTCGCTTGAGAATCCACGACTGACCCGACTGGAACAGTTCCTTTGTCGCCGGCGGTATTGCAGCATGCGGCGCTGTCACAGTAACTCACAGCTTCGAGACAGTCAAGGTGCGCTTGCAGCTCCAAGGTGAGCTGCAGGCCAAGAAAGATGCTCCCAAAATGTACCGAGGTGTGCTTCACGGCATGTCGGTCATCTTCAAGAACGAGGGCATCAGGGGCCTGTTGCGTGGCCTGAATTGTGCCTACGTCTACCAGATGATGCTCAATGGCTGCCGTCTCGGCTTCTACGAACCCATCCGTACCCACACGAACTCGCTGCTCTTGAACCGCGACTTCTCGCACGCTCACGACCCGAAAGCCACCGCCATGCAAAACCTCCCAGTCAACATCTTCTCTGGCGCTTCATCTGGTATTATCGGTGCAGCTCTCGGCTCCCCTCTCTTCCTTGTCAAGACTCGTCTCCAGAGCTACAGTCCCGCGTTACCCGTTGGCGCACAACATCAGTACAAGAGCGCCGCCGATGGCTTTTCCCAAATCTACCGCACCGAGGGTGTTAAGGGTCTCTATCGTGGTGTTGTGCCGGCCATGGTCCGAACCGGTTTCGGGTCCAGTGTTCAACTTCCAACATATTTCTTTGCTAAGCGCAACCTCGTAAAACACTTTGGTATGCAAGAGAGCCCTGCTTTGCACCTCATGTCTTCTGCCTGCTCTGGTTTCGTCGTCTGCTGCGTCATGCATCCCCCGGACACTGTCATGGGTCGCATGTACAACCAGACGGGCAACCTCTACTCCAGCGCCTTTGACTGCTTGTTCCGCACCATCAAGACAGAAGGCCCGCTCGCTGTTTACAAGGGCTTCTTTGCCCATTTGGCTAGAATCTTACCGCATACTGTACGTATAGCGCTATCTACAGTTTGGCCTCTACTAATATGCTTTCTAGATCTTGACCTTGAGTTTGGCCGAACAAACCAACAAGCTCATGCGCAGGTTCGAAGACCGTGTCCTTCCCAGCAGACAAAAAGCATAAGCGCATGCTCCAGCGCCACGCAAACTTTGAGCTTCCGAGCTCGCCTTCAATTGTACATATTGCGCCTCTACGGCTCTAGAAGAGTGTCCGCATGAGCACAACCTGCTCCACACTCGGCCAAGAAGGCCATCAAAAGCATCATTTTCTGCAAGATACGGACAAGGGGGTTCTATACACCACAAAGCTTTAGCCAATGTAGAACCTCGATGAGGGCAGACCCAGCTTCGAGCTGTTGAGATCATGGCGCACTCGTGCGAGATCAGGGCCTCTGCGAAAGTTGGAGGCCCTAAAGATCGAATGCACAGGCAGGCAGAGCATCCTCGTCGAATAGCTTCTGCACGATTGCAGGTAGATAACAAGTCCATGTAAGGAGGAGACTATGGTGGCAGATCTTTAGTTGATCTCGATAGTGATTAAAAGCATTTATGAACCTTCTCAATAAAAGCCTAACATGATCATGATTGTGTTACTATATACAGGTTATGGGAAAAGATGGCGCATCAATCAGGCTTAGCCTTGTTATCTGCCCAACTGGGTTCAATGTTCCTACACACCGACACGTACTCTTCCCAGCGCTGCTGATCGGCCACTAGATCCGGGTTGGTCCAGAACATGGTCCATTGTGTATCCTGCAGATGCCACGTTCCCCTCGACCGCTCAAAGTACCACTTGTTAACAGGATTGTTGGAGCGCGATCGCCAGCAAACGCCATCGGGGAAGCAACTGCGCACCATAGCCTGAAACACGATATCCGCCACTCCAGAACTGCCTTGCGAGCGTTGAAGCACGGCAAACTTGTCGAGATAGGGTACCAAGCGATTGGGATCCGAGTCTGCTCCTGACTGTTTGAGGCCAAGTGTTCGTGGTTCTTCCCAGGTTAGAATGGCACCGCCTTCGTATTCTCCAGCGATGATGACACCGGCTACGCGGTTCTTGATGCGGTTGAGGTAGTGTTGTGCATCGAGGGGTCTGCGGAAGGAGTCTTCGATCAAGGCGACTAGACGAGGGAAATTGATGTCTGGGTGGTTATCTAGGGCGATGGTTGGTTCGCCTGATTTGGGTGGTGTCCAAGGTGTGTTTCGGAGATCCGGGACGATCATTAGAGGCATACCGCGTTTGACCAGTGTAGAGCGGGTGGGGTTCTCAGAGGACATTGAAGATATTACACCATTGGCGGAGAGACGAGCGGCAGGTAGAGAGGAAGAGATGAGGGGTTTGTTAGTGAGCAGGTTGTGAATCAGAGGATTCTTTTGTCGTCGAGTCGTGATACCAATAGCTTGGTCCTTGCGGGAATGGTGTGAAGAGATGGCTGCTTCTTCGGGGGAGATAAGCAAGGCTGATGAAGCAGGAGGAAGCAGAGCCAAGCAGTCTCTGACCAGACTGAGAGTGTCGAGGTGATGAGGGCTCATGCCGCAGGACTGGATCTCGTCACGAATCATGTCGTATTCCTGCTCGAGGTTGACGAAAACATGAGCCTGGTCCTGTCGAGTTTCTGTAGGGAGGCCACCTAGAGGATCGAGCATGATGATTCTATCTACCGAGGTGTCCTCGAGCAGTTCGTCTTGTGTACCGGTAACAGTGGCCAGACCAGACAAGGCGCGTGTTAGGGCCAGCATAACACCGCTGACAGACACATTCTGAACCTTGCAAGTCGTGTCATAAGCCATTGCGGGTATGACGGGGATAGCGCTTCGCTTCAATGGCTCTGTTACAAGTTTGGGCACGCCAAGTTCTACGGCACCCATGACTTTGGGACGTGAAGCGGGCATTGGCTCCTGGCTAGTAACATTGAGGGCAGACTCGACGTAGCGAGCACCCTCGTTGTTGTGACGCTCCAATGCAGCGACTACTCTGCTTCCCTGGCGTCGGTATGTTTCCCTGTATGACTGGTTCTTTTGCACAATCTCATCTTCGCAATTGAGCACGAGGACAATTTGCATGTCGAGACGGACCAGTTGAGCCATAGTCAGAGCGATACCATCTAGCGTCTCATCATCGATCAGATGAGGAGCCCTCAGACAGACCAGGGCGACGTGTATCTCTCCGGCACCTCGTTGTACTTGCGTCTCTTGCTCTACGTACTGGGAGAAGGTCGGTGTGGCAGCAGCAGCCTGGGTAGGGAGGTACAGCTGGCCGAGATTTACGCCAGACCTCTGGAGTTGCCATTGTTGCTTGGTTTCTCTTGCATCATGTACGACGAGTGGCTTTTTGGGTTTGTTGTCGAGGGTCGGTTTGAAGCGGGCCAGGTATTGTTTGGCGTCTCTACGGGTCGAACTTGCATTGAGAAGGTCAAAGAAGAAGTCCTGTTGTGGTCAGAGAAGGCAAGATTGGCAGCTGGCACCGAGACAAAATACCCTCTGGGCTAACTTGTCCCTTTTCTCCCCATTGCTAGGGTTGTTGGCATGGTTGGAGCGATTGGCGGCAAGCGAGTTGAAGTCGCGGTGCAAGCACTTGATAGCGTCAGGGCGCACTCTGCTTCGAAGTGTCGGGAGGCATGCTGCCATGGTTCATGGCCTGTCAACCAATCTCCAGAGGCGGTCGACAAGTATGGGAGTAGACGAGTCATCACAGTCCAAGGCCCAGCGGGAATAAAAAGACTCATCTCCATGTTTGAGCTCTTATCTTATCGTCACTTCTCCACAGTGCACCGCCGACAGCGGCTTGCTTTCATCCTCACCGACAAGTTGATGCAGAATATCTCGATCTTTGCTGTTATTCTCACGCGTGCTCGAATGGACCTGAAGCCTCACACAACTCATGCTATATCCTCTTTCTCTCATCATCAAATCTTTAGCTGGTATGAATTGTAACTCATTACTGACTTAGATGCCGAGTGGAACAAGTTGACCTTTATCCCCGTGCCCCGCGACCTATCTCCGCTATACACGCCAAGACGTCATAGGAGCTCCATCAGTCGAGTGCTTCTCGCCGGTTCGGTATTGTCAGCGGGACAGACCGGCAGTAATGTCGTCTAGAACTCGACATGAGCACCTCGGTTCCTCTACAAACCGCCCATACTTCCAACTCAACACCTGAACACACATACAACTCATAATGGCTCCTCAAATCGCATGGATTGGCCTCGGCAACATGGGCCGTGTAAGTGTCCAGGTTTGAGATAGCACTACTAAAACATTGTTGACGGGCTTTTCCAGGGCATGGTGAAGAACATGGTCGAGAAGGGCAACCTTTCAAACCCCATTATCCTCTTCAATCGCACACAATCTCGTGCCGATCAGCTCGCGTCGAGTCTGGGATCTGGCAAGGCCAAGGTTGTTTCGAGCATTGAAGAGGCTGTCAATGCTTCAGATATCATCTTTACTTGCGTGGGAGACGACAAGGCAATCGAAGATACCATCAGCTCTGCTCTGAAGGGAGATGCAAAGGGCAAGTTGTTCGTCGACTGCTCTACTGTTCACCCCGACACCACAGACAAGCTCGCAAAGACCATCAATGACCAAGGTGCAGAGTTTGTGGCCTGCCCTGTGTTTGGCGCTCCTGCAATGGCAGATGCAGGTCAACTTGTTTGCGTACTGGCTGGACCTGCCGATGCCGTCGAAAAGGTCAAGCCTTACACGACTGGCGTCATGGGCCGTGCCATTATCGACTACTCGGGCGAACCTCATGGCTCTGCCACGAGACTCAAGATCATTGGCAACACGTTCATCCTCAACATGGTCGAGACTCTTTCAGAAGGTCACGCTCTTGCCGAGAAGTCGGGTCTTGGTTCAGACAGACTCCATCAATTTGTCGAGACCATGTTCCCTGGCCCATACACTGCATACAGCAACCGCTTGCGTCAGGGCGATTACTACAAGCGTGAAGAGCCATTGTTTGCTGTTGACCTTGCAAGAAAGGATGCTGGACATGCCTTGGCTCTGGCCAAGACTCACGGTGTCAAGATGAGGGATGTCGAGGTTGCTGACCAGCATCTGGCCCAAGTCCAGAAGCACATGGGTAGCAAAGGAGACATTGCTGGCATCTACGGTGCTGTCAGGCAAGAGGCAGATCTCAAATTCGAGAATTAGACAGCATGATGTATTCACGGCGACACGTAGCAGCCATGTTCAGCTACTCACACTATCTCATCACAACCAGACTTGATGGTTTGATTTGTGATGTTTGTGAGATGACCAATGATTGTGAGGCTTCTTGGATGATCAAGCTGTTTCTCGGATATATTCTATAGAATCGGTCGAGACATCTCTATGCTCTTTTTTTCTTTATCATGCTTGGGTCGTTTGTCGCTCAAGCTCTCTTGTTGCCGATGGCCTTGAGCTCAACGTCGAAGATGAGAGTGGCGTTCTGGGGGATGGCACCGGGGAAACCACGAGCACCGTAACCGAAGTCGCTGTGTGTTGGTTAGCGAGAGCAGAGTCAATGGACAAGGTTGGAGAGCGTACGGGGTGATGGTAAGAGTGGCCTTCTCGCCGAGGGACATGCCACCGTCCTGCTCGACGATACCGTGGTCCCAGCCCTTGATGACTCTGCCGGTACCAATGGGGACATCGAAGTCACCGCGGCCGACGGAGGAGTCGAACCTAGATGGGTCAGACTGTGGAATTGCAGCAGAAGTCGTGGCATAGACTTACTGCTTGCCCTTGGCGCCGTTGTCTGAGAGCCAGCCAGTGTACTCCATGGAGACGTTGTCGCCATTCTTGGGGAAGTTCACGCCGTCGCCTTGCTTGATGATCTGCTTGGTAACACCCATGTTGATTGCTGTGGAGTGGAATGAGCTTCTGAGGAATTGGGGAGTCTGTCTGGGTCTGATGGAGGAGAGGAGAGAAGTGGGAAGACGAGGCATCGTAATGTGAGTGATGGATTCCGAGGGGCAGACTCGAGCTTCGGCGGGGCCCATACGCAGCTTCCCTTGCAAGCTCTTGGCCAAACTGCCCGTTTCGGCAGCTGCTCCTGCCTATCTCGATCTCACCGCCTGTCAACCCTCGCTAAAGGATTCGTTGCACTTCCCTTGCGTGCTTGCTCTCTCCGTCGCCATAGGTCTGACTGCCTGGATCTGTAGTCTTGGATTCTGTGTCACCTGGCATCTTCGCGTCAATAGCTGCCGAAGTCACCGACCCTCAACCACCAACCCCTTCGTAAACACAGAGTCGCTACATTGATAATCTGCTTCTCATCAATTGATTCCAAGCGGTTGCTGTCTTTGAATGCGCTCAAGACGCAGTGAGACATCCACGCGACACATCACTAACTCAAGCAGTCTCTCGTCCATTCATACCACTCCATCCATCTCCTCAACACCACAATCATGGCAAACGCGACTACACCCACCATCTACTTCGGATACGGCAGTAACCTCTGGCAACACCAGATGCACATGAGATGTCCGACCTCAGAATACCTCGGCATCGCACGCCTTGACAACTATCGCTGGATGATCAATGATCGCGGTTACGCAAACGTCGTCCAAGTCAAATCACCTTCCTCTTCCGAGCCAAACTACGCCAACGTCGTCTATGGTCTCGTCTACTCGCTGCGGCCGGCCGACGAAGAGAATCTCGACATCAACGAAGGTGTCCCCATTGCCTACACCAAGGAAGATCTACCTGTTTCGTTCTGGCCCAAGGAGAAAGAGGATGAACCTATTGATACACACAAGCCTGCAAAGAAGCAGGACATGCTCGTCTACATCAGTCGTAAACACGTGACAGACTCTGAGCCCAAGCACGAGTACATCTATCGCATGAACATGGGCATAAATGACGCTCTCAAGGAAGGCGTGCCCAAAGAATACGTGCAGGAGGTCATGCGCAAGTTCATTCCACCCGAGCATGATGATGCACTTCACGATCAGGCCATGCAGCAGGCCTTGGCTTTTGAGGACGAGAGGTGATATACTGCCATTCTCTGTCCAAACACCGATACTATCCTGATGCATACCAACCGCTGCGACACTACAATCATTGCAAGACACTAAGCTCAAGAGGCTCGCACGGAATACAAGAAACACTTTCATTCTGCTTATATCGCTTGCCGTGAGAGTCAGAGTGGAATCCATCACTTAGTAAAGACTTCATGTCATCAATTACTGTTCGATTGCACACTCAAGAGCAGGGATCAGCCATGTCTACATCTCCTTCTCTGAAACTAGCCCATATACAGATGAGATTGGATCGCCATCATGGATGTCATGGCAGTTGCAATGTTAGAATCGCCATACTTACCGAGCCGGCACACTGACTCGGATCATCATACACGCAAGCACGCTCGCGATCGACCCCTCTGCCCGTACAATAGCAAGAAACGTTTCGTGCACCCGGGCCGTTAGCCACCCACACAAGTCTAACCAACAACTCTAATACCACGAGTCAAGAGGAGCCTCACCTCACACTCAACTCCACAAAAAATTTCTCTTGCCGCCAATCTCGTTTAAATCGTGAACATTAGCTGTTGTACGCCTTGAAACCCAGACATGTGTCCTCAAGTGTACCAAACAATGTTACTAGTCAGTATGTTGAGTGAGGCTGCATGTTTTCCCTTCGCTTGCCGGCGGTCAAAAAGGTGTTCTGGTTATTCTTTGGTTACAGCCAGAGGCACGGATATAAAGGTTTCTCGAGACGTCGGTTGAAGGTTCCGAAAAGGGTAGTTCTTACGTGAGTGTTGGACATGCATGTAAAAGATGGTTGGTTTCTTTTTTGATCGAGGATATGGGAGTGGGAGTCGTATGAATCTAGACAATAATTGGTATCATGGCTAAAGGAAGTGTAAAGGTAGCCCGTTCAATGGCAACACACAAGTTGTGGTCTGGTGAGTGTGGTGTTCAGGTTGGAGCTTGAAGCCGAGATAACGGAGAAGGCGAAACCACTTCGACGACGACAACATTAATGCTTCGAGTATCAAAGAACACACCTAGAGGACGAAAGACACGGTATGTTGTCTTTGACAACAAAATAGATGGAGCATGAGACAAGGAAGGAGTATTTGAATATGATTAATAAAGGGAGCAGGGTTACTACCATAGCACGATTGTCTTGGGTCACAACCGTCGACCACGATCGTGAAGTGTCTGCCAACACTTGGAAAAGAACGTGTTTAGAAAGCTGATAACCCTTTCTGTCTGTCGATGATACTGCACGGGTCCATGTAGCACTTTCATTCATAAGGAGATAGAATCAAGATGGACAGTCACAGTGTTGATTACAAAACACCCAGCACACTGCACAGCAGAGCGGCATCCACAGAGTGAACGTCATGCTTAGGCGTCTCCATAGTCATACCTTTGGAAAGCAGTTACACAGTTTTAGAGCATATCGTGATACTATACGTAATGGTGGTAAAGAGACCTTTTGCACATAGGAAGGTACACTCTTGTAAGAGCTGGCCATCAGAAAGAAGAGTTCTCATGATTCAGATACTCCTATAGAGGTTATGCAACTTATGTCGATAGCGAAGGACGATACACTCAAGATAGACTACAGAATCCAGGTCCTCTCGAGAATCACCGGGTACCCTTCAATATGTGAGCGGCATGTACCTAGAGCCATGGAATAGAGACTAGACTTACACCCGGCATGGCCTTCTCAGTTACCAAGATCCTCCTCTCCAGATCTTCTAGTTTCTTTAGAGTGACTTGTTGATGCAAGTGTAATTGCTCTTTATGCTCTTGCTTGAGAATCTTGAACTCCTTGTCCAGCTCTTCGTGCCAGGGGTACAAAACCGCAGTCTGGAAACCCAATGCCGAGACAGCGACGGTAAAGTTCAAATAGGGTAGCCACAGGCGAGCGGTGGGACCAAGAACCATATTGTGAATGCAGAGCAGAATGAGCGTATTGTTGAAGGATGCAAAGAAAGTTGACTGGTAGTGAAAGACACGAAGGTGATGAATACAAGGTGGATGGCTTCTTGTGAAAAGACTGAGTACAGAAGGTGACGGAAAGGAAGGCAACCGAAGAAAACAGACCGAGGGTGAGTCAAGGAAGGAGTCGGAAAGAAATATAGGGATTGGGATCACGCGATACGATCAGAGGATTGATTGATGTTTCTGCTCGGTCCAAGGCAGCGGTAACAGTCGATACCTATCGATCGCAAGGTGCTCGGGTTCGTACACATCGCAAGATATACAGCGTACACATCGCAAGATATACAGACCTACACTCGAATGCACGAACACATGTGGATTGATAGAGCCGAGCGCAAATGATCAAAAAGTGATTGAGCAAGAGGAAGGAAGCACCTGGATGGGTTTCAGTTGGCCGAGGATCGGAAAGGCGCCGTGCGTCACAAACGACGAGGGGCCGAGACCCTACCCAAACACACCTGACCTGACCACATGGACTCGCGACCAGGCAGTAGAGGCGGCAGACTATTGCTATCCTCCTGTTGACACTACAATCGAAATGTGCTCAACCAACGAGTCACTTGAACAGCCAACATGATCTTGTCCATCTCCATGCCAAAAGGCGGCCGCTTCTTCAAGTCCCGCCAATCCGATGATTCCTCCTCGACAGACGTCAAGACACCTCTAGACCTGGACGAAGTGCTAGAAGATGTTGCAGAAGAGCAGGAACCCGATCTCAGGGAATTGAATACTGCACTTGGTGCACTGGTCGACATCTTTCCCGACGTGCAGCCCGACGTCTTTCGCGAGATGCTAACAAGTCTTTCCAAAGAGAGCAGGCTCGAGGTCGTGACCGAACATCTCCTGAGGAATGGAGCACAATACATCCAAGGACGCTACAGGAAGAAATCATCCGACGACAAGACTAGCCAACCACGCCACCGCGAGCCACTTCCCAAAGACGAGACGTTTAGGTCCGACAAATACAAGCGCGCTGTCAAGGATACTCTGTATCTCGAGTTCAGGAATCTGAGTCACTCCTCCATAAGAGCCGTTCTGGCCGAACATAATTATTCATACACACTCGCCCGTCCGACTCTGCAGCATCTGTCTTCGCGATCATGGAGAGCCACCATCTCAGGCTTCTTCACCAGGAAACGTCCGGCTACCTCTGATCCTGACTCTCACCCTTATGTCGAATGGCTTCCCAACTCTACCGATCCACCCAACTTGTTTCCCTACCTCAAGCGGACTGGTTGCACAGAGCTGGATCAAGAGCTGTATCGCATGTACATCGCTCCTGTCTTGGCTCGTCAAAACCAGGAACGACTGGATCAAGACCAAGCTTTGGCATACGAACTCAACGAGACGGAAGCTGAAGAAGCCGATGCTCTTTTTGACTGTGAGTGCTGCTTCACCTCCTACCCCTTCGAGTCCATATCTACATGCGACTCTGATGTCGGTCACTTCATATGTTTCCGATGTATCAAGCTTGCTGCGAATGAAGCTCTGTATGGTCAAGGATGGGCGAGGAACATCGACTTGACCAAATCCTCATTGCGGTGTCTGGCTCCATCTGTTCCCGAATGTCAAGGATGCATCAATCCGGAACTCATCCAAAGGGCCCTGTGTACAGAAAAGGACGGTGCCACGAACTGGCAAAAACTCCAGGAGCGTGTCATATCCGAGAACTTGATCAAGAGCCAGCTGCCTCTCTTGAGATGTCTATCTTGTCCTTATGCTGAGCTCGACGAGCCGCCTGCTATAAGATTCAAAGATCCAATGGCTCTGACCGCCCACCTTGTCCACATGCCAATGGACCCGCTAAAGTCCTTGATCGCGTTGATGTTCATCTTTATTTATCCACTGGTGTGGATTGTGTTACACCCTCTTCTAATCCTCGTTGCTGTGGTCGACAAGCCAACATATACTCGCATTCAAGCAACTCGAACACGTACAATTCGCCGGAGGCGAGGACTGAAGTTTACTTGTCAATCTCTGACTTGTGGCAAGAGCTCATGCACCAATTGCGGTAGCCCATGGTCGGATCCTCACGCCTGCAACGAAGCTTCTTTGCAATCTCTCAGACAGGCGATCGAGGCTGCCACGACCACCAGTATCAAGCGCACCTGTCCAAAATGCAATCTCAGCTTTGTCAAGTCGAGTGGCTGCAACAAGCTCGTGTGTAATTGCGGATACACCATGTGTTATGTCTGTCGCCAAGAGATCGGAAGAGAAGGCTATGGTCATTTTTGCCAGCATTTCAGAGAGGCGGGAGGTCGTTGTTCAGAGTGCGACCGCTGCGATCTATACATTGTTGAAGACGAAGAAGGCACCATCCGCAGGGCTGCAATCCAGGCCGAGAAGGATTGGCTGCAGCGGGAAGGAAAGAGCAAAGGCACTGATGACAAGCTTGGAGCTGTTGTCAACGACGTCCTTGCCAATGCTACAGGTGGGAAGCGGTGTGATTATGATGCATGGCTTGATTTTTTCATGATGGTTCTTTTGGAGTAGATTATGGACGGCGCCTGGGCAAGGAAGATACCCCTCTTTTTACAAGATTATCATGGCTTTCGGAAACGGCGTTGGGTTTAGTATTCTTTGTAATCAAGGTTATGCAGCAAAGAATTTGTGCTTCTTCAGCTGATCCAGAGAGACGGGTTTGGCAGATGATGTATCGAATGAGTTGTCGGTTTTGGAAGTGAAGTGATAGACTTGGTTGATGCCAGTGCTTTCGAGGAAAGACAGTACCTTTGCGAAGTTCAGGCCTACCTGACTGGTGGCATGGCTGTCGTCAGAGAGAGCAAATCGTCCTCCATTGTTGATGAACTCCTGGTGAATATCAGTATAGGTAAAACAAGGAAGAGGTGGGGCAGGTCGAACCTTGCAGATTTCAACCTTGGGATATGGCTCAGACATGCCCTTGCGGATTGCACTGGAATTGATTTCGAGGATTCCTCCATAGCTTGCGACGAAGTCGAGGTTTCTGACGATCTTCTCCCAGACTGCTGGCATGGTGGTCCAATCACGCCCAGGGTCGTCGCTCTTCAGTCTGATAAGATCAAAGTGACCAACAAGAGGGGGGTTCAGAGCCTTGAGCATGTCATATTGCTGGTCAAAGTATGCAGCAAAGACGTCTTCATCGGAACCACCAGAGATGGCTCTGGCCTCGTAGTACATGTCGTGGTCATAGTCAATGGGCTTAGTGTGGACATGATGAATGCTGCCGACGAAGAAGTCGAACTTGTAGCGAGCGAGCAAGTCTTTGATGATGGAGTTGGTTTCAGGACGAATCCACTCGGACTCGAAGCCGATCAGAATGTTGATCTGTGAGGCATACTTCTCGCGCAGACGCAAGGCTTCAGGATAGTAGGCATCAAAGAGGTCGAGGAGAGTTTGGGCGTCGGACTCCTCGGGATAAAGATCAGCGGCATGGCGGGGCATGTGTTCAGTCAAGGCAAAAGTGTCCATGTGCAGAGAGATGGCCTGTTGGACCATTTCTTCGAGAGTACATGTTGCATGGGCGCAGAACTGGCCTGAATGAGAATGGTGAGAATGTGGCATGTCGACGATGTTGGAAAGTGCAATGCACAGAGATGGATGGCAGATGGGAGATAAATTGGGAAGGAATGCTCGTCGTCTTCATGTGAGAGGCTTGGCAGTCGAAAGGGTCCAGGAGCTTCACATGCACGAAACAGGGAACAGTTGGACAACAAAGACAACTCCCTTGCACACACACACAACTTCACCAACATAACCAACCGCCATCATGGACAAGTTTGCAGCATTCGGAAAGAACCTCGGCAACATCGGGTAATGCGCATACCAGACCACGCCTGTTGTAACCCAAGGACACGAAGCTTACTTGGACAGTTCATCCTTCACGCCCTTTGCAGCTCGCACCCAGCAATATGTCAAGGAGCAGTTCGGCCAGATCGAAGACAAGACTGAGCTGCCCCCAGACTACATCGAGCTGGAGAAGCGCGTCGATGCTCTGAAGCTTGTTCACCAGAAGCTGCTCTCCGTCACATCCCAGTACACCAACGAAGCATACGACTACCCTCCCAACATCCGCGAGTCCTTCACCGACCTGTCCAAGAACGTTACCGAGAAGGTCCAGCTCCTGTCGCGTGCCACCAGCACTGCTGAGGCTCAGGCTGCCTTCACTGCTACTCCCCAAGCAAAGCCCCAGCCCAAGACCTTCAACCACGCCATCGCCCGTGCCTCGTTGGCTGGTAGTCAGCTGTTGCACCAGAGTGACGTCCGTGGTGCTGGCGCCGATGACTCGCTTGCTCAGGCTCTGGAGAAGTACGCCGTCGCCGAGGAGAGAGTTGGCGAGGCCCGTCTGACCCAAGACGAGCGCATCCAGCAGCGTTTCCTCGCCGGCTGGAGTGCTACTCTCAACACCAACCTGCAATTTGCTCAACGCGCCCGCAAGAACGTCGAGAACGCCCGCCTCAACCTCGATGCCACTAAGGCCCGTGTCAAGGGCATCAACAATCCCTTCAACAACAAGACCCAGTCTCACGGCGAAGAGAACTACACAGAAGCTCAGCGCGCCGAGATCGAGAAGGCAGAGGATGAGTTCGTCAACCAGACCGAGGAAGCCGTGGGCGTCTTGAAAAATGTCCTCGACACACCCGAGCCTCTCAAGAACTTGGCCGAGTTGATTGCTGCCCAGCTAGAGTTCCACAAGAGGGCCTACGAGATTTTGTCAGAGCTGGCCCCTGAGGTCGACCAGCTGCAGCTCGATCAGGAGGTATCATCAAACCGCTCCGTCCCTCCTTCCATCCAAGTCACCCAATTCTGATTCCTTTCTTCAGGCCAGTTACCGTAGAGCCCGCGACTCTGCTTAGTAGATCCTGACAAGCCTTGTCCTCCTTTTTCTGATCCTCCTCAATCTCTATGATACTCGAGCCTCGCTACCCAACGACTTTGTTTTTTTTCCCGTTTTCTTCTCTCTGATTCCACTTCTGTTCTTCTCGCAAGCTTCGCTTCTGGATACCACTTCAATCAATTCAATACATCTATATGGCTCTGCTTTGTTTCTCGGACCGAATGTGCTTCATGATCCGACCTCTGAAGAAGTGTCAGGCCGCCTCCACGGACCTTTCTCGATGCCAACCAAGCTTTATCATCGGTCACGGTCCTGACTGCATCCTCTATATTGCCTATTGTCAAACCGCGGCTCTCAAAACGAGAATCGAGTATAGTAGAAGAAGACGGCTCAGGCCAACTTGACTTATACATACATGTCGTCACCGCTTACTAAAACGCCTTGCGCCCTGTTGTACATTACCTCCTCCACAGAAGAAAGAAGGTCCTTAATCTGTAACGAGCTCAGATACTTGCGCATCCGGTCCTTCGGGATGCGAGCCGTAGAGAAGCAAGGGAATCGCAATGCAAGATGTAGATTGTGCAATGTGTGCATTGACTTTGTATCATGCGGTCCGAGCCATTTAACCATGCTGATCCTTGTGCGTGTGCCTGAATGCCCGTCTTGTTCTGCCTTGGGCATGGACGTGCTGGGGATCTCTTGGGCTCAGCCTTGCAGGCTTTCATGTGGCTACGCCATGCGCAGCCGGTGTGTTTGTCATGCTACTTTGCGGTAGGTATTTGCTCCGGGTCCGTTTTTTCTTCCATATCTTGTATCTACACATGGTTGAGTCTTTTGATTACGTCGGCTGGTAAAGGATTACTTGAGTAATCTCGGTTTGGCAGTTGTGGATTCCACCATCATGATATACACATGGGCATCTTCAAACACAGCTTTTGAATCATTAATAACTATAACTTTCGAGTATGCCGACATGCAAGCCACCTGACATCTGATCCACCTTGCCTCAGGGCCAGCTCACCTCCGGACTACTCTCCCACGGCATATTTTCAGCAGGTTCAAAGTCGAATGGATCCGATGAATCCGTGCCCCCTGCACTGCCCGTGCTCTTCTTGGAGTCGGTATCGTCCAGCTGCAGTGCTTTGAAGAGACCCTTCATGTCGCGCAGATCCGACTGTACAGTATCTTGCGGCACCCTCGCGCGATAGTCGATGAACTCGCGCACGGCTTGAAGGATGGGGTAGTAGCCTTCGTCGTTGGGAAGCCACCAACGCATCACATCGACGCCCCAGACGCCAGTCATACGTTGTCTCAGCGCGGCAGGATAGATGTAACTGTTGCATGTTTGTGTCAGATGTTTGTGTGCCACCCGACTGGTTCGAAAGGTGAGAGAGTCTAGAACTTACCCGCGTTGCTCGATTTGAGCGTACTTGTTGCGGCACCACATGGTGTGTCGTTGATCCTTTGGCATGCATGCGGCAGCCATACCCAGACTTGCCTGTGCGCCAAGGATCATGGCTGTCGAGTCCTCGCCGCAATACTGTAGCGCCTCGAACATCTTGCACACCTTGAAAGCCATGGCTACAACCTCCTCTCCGCCCACCGTGGGGTCGAATTGTGCAATCTGCGACTTGAAGAGCAGATGGATGGCCCAGAAGTCGATCAGGATGAAGTTCCACGTGAACAGGTCTCCTGCCCATAGAAATTCGGGATCTGTCGAGCCGACCACGTCATCCCACTCTCCCTTTGGCGCATTGGGAAACTCCTTGACATATGTCCGTGTGTCTTTGAAAGCGGCTTCGAGCTCGTGAGCATAGCTGTCCAGTTGAGCGGTGAGTTTACCCATATCCATAATGAGCTCCTGACTCGGCCCTTCTGTCTTACCTCGTGCGAATAACAGAGAAATGTCGGTAGCCAGCAGCCTCGACCGAGCAAACTTCTCCTCAAACACAGATCCTAGGTCACGAGGCTTGTCTCTCGCCTGCCGAACATAAAACTCCATGCACGCCACATGCCAGTCACGGGACAAAACCATTCCGTAGCCGTGCATGAAGCCTGCAAAGAGGTCGAATCGAATGTACCACGAGATGATCTTGCGATGTGTTTCGCTCTGCATGATGGTTTGTGGTGTGAAGAGCTCGGTGAGGATCTCGTAAGCAGCCCTTTGATGACCCATCAGGTTGACCCAATCGCCCAGGAACTCTTCAAAAGTGGCTAGCTGCAGGATCGTGAGTAGAGTGGCTACGGTATGCCGCGGACTCCTCTCCAGAGATTGACGTAGTAAAGAAACCGACTTGTTGTAGTAGCCTAGGAAGCTCGAGAGTTTGCCGTTTGGCTTCATAAGTGTGTGGTGATAGGCAGAGAATGCGGTGATTGCATAGAGAAGTGGCTCGTAACCAAGTGCGATCTCCAAGAACGTTGTCTTTAAAAAGTCTCCACTGTCGTGTTTCATGGCATAGTGTTGGTGCGTCAATTTTTCCCGGTGGTAAGTCATGTAGAATTTGACATCTTTCGGCAAATGTGTCCACTTGCTATTTGGTGGTTGCTTGGACTTGAGCGATTTTCTTGAGCTTTGGCGGACAACTTGCGGGCGTGTGGTGGGTCGAGTTGATGCGATGGAGCTGTCGGTGGTCGCGGGGCTCTTGATCAGAGGACTTTGGTCCCTCGAGTTGGATGATGCATCAGACAGTTTGCGATCCTCCTTGGAACACAAGCTTGACGCGCCTTCTTCAATCTCTTCGTCGTCCGGGATAGATGGTAGTCTGTCGGCTTCGTTGTTGTCGTAGTCTTCACTCGAGGAGTTCGAGGCTTCGCCCGCGGAGCCTTTGCTTCTGTTGCCTTTCGAGGACTTTGTTGATGAGCCTGTGGTAGGTTCGGGATAGTGGCATTCACGTCTGCCTTTGCGACATCCTGCGATACGATGAGTACAGTTACATGTAGTAGGCTGCGGAATACTCACTCTCGCAGATGGGATGAGCTTCATCACACTATTCGAAAGGTTAACGGCTCGTCAACCTTGTCATGACTCGTACAATCTCACCTTGACTCTACGCTGCCTGCAAGTAAAGCAACCACTCCGCGTTCTACGGTGTTTGACGTGATCCGCCCCTGTGACGGATCGCCTTTTACCACCACGCGACCCTCCTTGTTGCGATACTGATGCGCGGCTAGGATCTTCGATATCGGAGTAGCTGTTTAGATTCTCCTGAGAGATGCTCGGTATTTGATAGAGTCTTGGGACGTAGCCATCCGGCATCATGACTCCGTCTGGCAGCATGCCTTCCGAGGGGATCATGGGCTGTCCATTAGGGTAGTATCCGGAACCCATGGGATTCATGGTATAGTAGTGGTTGTCCATCTTTGGTGGTAATGTGGATTGACGAGCGATGAATCCAGGCCTCTAGAATGTTCCTCCTTGGAAAATACCAAAATATTGGGACGGGAAGCGTGCAAGTAGTCCACTGCAAGGGAGACACGGGATGAACCAGAAAGACGGGTTTTGATGGAAGCGTATGCAGCAAGGACCCTCAGAGAGTCTTGTTTGATAATCTGATGGTTAGATTGTCGAATGGGTATCCTGAATGAGAGGATGGTACAGTGGATCCGGAGAGAGCTTCAGATCTGGGATAAGAGGTCCGGTCTGGTTTATCCCGTAGTGGCCAAGACGGAAGTATACTCTCAAAGCAAGGTAGGCCAGACTATACTTGTTGCAAAAGAACAAATCGACCAAGGAAAGAGCTGCTGACACTCCCGGCTGAACCGATATTAATTTGGTGCGGGGATGGGAATTCCAGCACCTTGGCCAAGGAACGGTCTCAGCGCGTATAAAGCAAAGAGATCAGAGCTAACGAATGAGTGGTAAAAGCTGAATGGTATCAAGAGCCGAGAAGTAGTGTCTTCATTTGAGTGATTGTGAGAAGGAGGAGTCTTCGAGCAAAGCCAGGGCCGGGACCAGTTGTGTTTGGAGCCAATCGTGCGTGGGATGACTGGGTCCAGCTTTTTCTTTTGTTATGTCAGGCCTTGACGCACTGCACGGCAGGGATGGATGCTTTGATGATCGTAGTCTGTACTTAGTGACGGACACTGACCACAAAACCCGGGTGGTGATCTGCAGGATAGATGATTAGAAGTGCTGGAGTCGGCGTCACACAGTGGTTGGGGCTGTCGCGCACGATGAGAAGGAAGAGAAAGGATGTTCGGCGTGCAAAGTGAGACCGGCAAGGGAACGCTTGATGCAAGCCTCCCTCCTCTTTCTTGTGCGAGGGGAAAAGAGGCACGATTTAGCGCACACTGTATGCAGGAAAGCCCCGTTTCAGATGTTAACTGTTTTTGAGCTCCTGGCCCACGAGGGAACGGCAAAGAATGTGCTTCCAGAGCATCATGGCCAAACGGCTTGATCGACTTGATGGCGCACCTCTTGGAGCTTGGACGTGGAGCCAGGGAGATTTCTATGGACGACTACCGCCTGCCCCAAGGCAACTTCCGATGTCCATGGATGCTGGTGGAGAAGAACTTGTCGTGCCGATTTAGCTTTCAGCGACAGGACGCGGCGGCCCCTGTCGGTATGTCGCTCTGCAGCTGCTGTTTCTCAGTAGATGCGCGACGCTCCGCCCAAATCGTAGGCCATCTAGCTACTACCCCTTCAACTACGTGTGGATCTAGCGCGGCAGCAATTCCCATTGCTTGCAGCTACAGTACAAAACACGCCCTCCTCTGAGCAATGAGCACGTCTTGGGCCCAATAGTCCGATCGAGTCCTAGTACGAATACCGCATCTCGCGGCTCACCGTCTTGTTCACCACCGTTCACCATCCGTGGCTGATTGGGGTTCGCCTGAATCGTGAAGACGGCCGTCGCGATCGCAAACCAATCTCGCTGGAGAGAACGACAGCCAGCTGCCTCCAGAGCTCTGGCCTCGGCCGGACATGTGGACATGTGAAAGCAATCTAACACAACACCGACAGCCGAACGGAGCTACAACGTAGACATGTATCCCGTACGGTGCCGTACTCGACAATTACGTGAATACGTATTGGTTCCTGGACACCAAAATGCTCCGTGCCAGACAACGGCTTTGGACGTAAGAGTTAAAGCTTGCACATGTCTCATATCTATCGTCGCCGTTCGCCGATGCCATCATCATCAGAGGCATATGTATGCGAATCCGAACCCTGCTTTCTTACCTGGTTGTGGTAAGGTGGTCTCCGAAGTCCATTGTCGGCATTATTATTTCCACAGCTTTCCAATGTGAGGTGACGTGATGGTCAAGACCAGCATTTCAAGGATTGAGCCGTGAAAGTCCGGGAGCAACGCCGCTATCCTTCGATAACGCGCATCAGATCGCAGGATCAAACCCTCGTGGATGGAAGATCCTCAGCCACTGTGACTTGTTGCTTTCTCTTCATCCATGGTTTGTAGTAACTATAGCTTGATGATATGGCAATTCATTTCCCTGAAGTGGCAGGTGGCTTTGGTTAAAGTGCACACGCTCCCGCAAAGCTAGCCGGTCCCACGTGCAGTGAGCGACAAGGGATCAACCCTCGTTTTCCAAAACATTGCCGCACCAAAGATCTTGGAAGCCGCTTTGCTAGTTCGAGAAAAGTGCCCTATTGTTCGGGATCAGCCATGTCATGTCACCTTCTACTCTCCGCAACTAGCCGTCCCCCTGCCTGCTGCAGTCGTGGTGCTGATTGTTCAGTTGTTGATGGAGTAGCTCGGCGACCGGCCAGCACTCACACCGTCGTTGAGGGGACGGCTGTTGCAGTGTTGGTTGTGAATAGTGTGCATGCGCATGCTGTCACAATACCCACAGCAAATAGCGCCGCATCTAGAGATCCTAGAGGGGGACGAATTGCAGTGAGTATTCCCTTTCCCTTGCAGGATTCGACATTTCTCAGTAATCTGATTGGTCTGGGTGCATGAATTTTTCTGTTGGGAGAGAGACCACTCCTTCGAAGCGCCTGAAGTTCTGTCGCACCAGCCAAAGTAAAAAAGGACGACTGCGGACAAACTGAGAGGCTTGGGCGATCATGGACGGGAACATTCATGCGATTGCGCAAAGATGCCCAATGTGCTGAAGATCTTGCGTGAACCACCAGGCAGAGCCACGTTTCCAACTGGTCCATGTTCTGTTTAGCCGCTGCTGAAGAAAACGCCTCTTTGCAAAGTGTCGATCGCGAAGGATCAACCAGCATGATGTGTATGGAAAGTGCCATGAGCCTTAGTCTCAGGGCCCTTAGCCTAAGATATGCACCAACGTCACATCATGATTTGCTTTCAACTACTCAGCCGCAGAGACCCTTCCAAAGAGATATGCCTTGCGCGTCGGCATGCGTGGTTTGAGGAAATGCATCCAGGATATTCCGATCAACCATGTGCGCCGACGTCAAAAAAACATCCGTGACATAACCACCGCATCGTGCTCCTCCCAGTCCGCGTTTCATGGTTACGATGTAGTGGTACAGGATGTTAGTACACCCATGCCAAACAACGATGTACGCAACACTCGGAGATGAGGTGGTCTCAAAGACTCAGCCACCGTTTACAAAAGCAGTAGGGTTCCAAAAGGTAGGATGGCGCGTTGTAAAGGTTAATGGTCTCTAGAGCTAGTTGAATGGTCTTCAGACTGCATATAATAAGCGCATGATTCATGCAGGAGCAACGAAGACAAGGTTGACCAAGGACAAAGCTGCAGAGTCTATTGGGCGGTGTGACCAGTTGGGCTCATGTCATGCTTGTAGTGATCTACGCAACCAACGCAGCAGATTACAGTCATGTTACTGACCTTTGGTGACATATGATGGACGACAGGCGGTGCACCAGGAGGGATTTGATTGTGGACAATGGCAATATGAGAGGCATCAATTTTCCAAGTCTGAATTGTGTGTTTGGACTAGCTAGTAATGGTTGCCCCCTCAATCCTTCTCAAGTCTGAGACCGATCCAGCGCTGGAAAGTTATAAAATCCGAAAAGAGACAGAATGAAGCCATATCGACTGCGTTGGCTGTGATAGAAAAGATGAGAGAAAGCGCCCACTCAAAAAAATGCAACGCTCAGACGCCGATGAATATGCATGATGGACATTAGAGAAGAAAAGAAAATTCGTGGTCGGTTCATGAGTGATGGCGAGAATGGCGGAAGAATGATATGTGACCGCCGGGAAACATGAACATGAAAGCGCTCTGGTCGTCCCAGGCGGCGATTGCCAGAAAGGACGCATGAGTAACGACTCATCAGAAAACGACAGGAGCATCTAGGGTGGAAGCCTCCGCGGGTTGGGGGCTTGATGATATGTCCTCGGTAGAGGGCTTCTCTCTTTCATCAACACCTTGCCCTCTACAAAGTGGACAAGAATTTCGACCTTTTGTGAGCCACTGTACACACAAGTCAGTAAGAGGCGTGAATAAAATACGAGAACCAACGGACCTGATCTATACACTCCTTGTGGAATAGATGATTGCATTTGACAAGGCGTCTTGCCTCTTCGTCGTGCTCAAAGTCACAGAGACAGACGAGACAACGTTGCTCAGAGGTCAAAGAGATCCTATCCTCGCCTTCCAGGGCGACAGCGACAAGAGAGTCCCCGGTACTTTGGATTCTGAAAATCCCTGGAGCGTCAGCAACATCCTGCTCGCTGGCTACAGGGGGCTTGGCAGGGCCCAACAGGGCCGACAACAACATCATATCTTCGTAAGTGGGCGAATCGGTATAGAGACTCGGAGTAGTAATAATGGGATGGTTCTCGGGATAACTGCCGCCGAGGACATAGATGATCCAACTACGGGTGTTCTCGCCTGGTGCGTTGTCAGGTTCGACAAAGCCGTTACGCCGGGAAGAATAACCCCGATGGCCATAATCTGACTCGCTAAGTCGGCGTGGGCGGTGTGGACGAGGTCTCAGTGGGGCGTTCTCTGCCGTGGTTTCGAGAGTTGTGGTTGTTGTAGTGGTCCGGATGATGCTCTCACGACGCTCGGAGTAGTTCGAGTCGGAGCGGCTAGACGGAGGACGCTGGGGCGGCAAAGCAGAGTTAGCCGAACTGACTCGTGAAAGAGCAGGGCTCAGGGGTGGCCGAGATGTGTTTATGGAGCGGGATCGTGCACGATCAGGGGTCGACGAGTGACGCTGAGAATCATATGCAGCTGGGAAGTTGGCGTGGCCACCCATAGAAGCTCGCCGGCGATGACTGAAACGATGTGTCGGCGTCGGATCTAGAATGTGGTCGATACTGTCACTCTCGCCGTTAAACGGTGATCTTGGTAAAGCCGACAAGGCATCCAAGAAAGGCGGCATTGCAGCATCTTGAGCACCATTTGCATTCGTCTGATTTACAGAGCGAATGCCCACGATGATGACTGGAACCATACGTCCATCGGGTCCAGTGGACTGAGCAGACGACGAATCGTTGGCATCCCTAGAAGCATCCCTCGCCGAGCCAAAGCGGAACATTCGAAAGAAGTTGAGCGGCGCATTGGCCGAAGTCTGACCCCCTTGTCTGAGAGCCGAGGCCAAACGGCCGCTTTCCAAGGACTGGAGAAAGTTGTTGAAAGTACCATCACCGCTCACGCTATGAGCTTCTGCGATTGCCTCCTGATCACCGTCCAGCAGAGTGGCGGCCGTGGTTGCAGCCGCAACTGACAAGATTCGAGATATCAAGGCCGTGTTGTCTTCTCTTATTTGTGCCTCTCCTTCTGTTCTTGACCTCGTAGGTGTAGCGCCTGACACAGAAGGTTCTTGTGATGCAGCACCAGCAGCAGACGTCCAGACCGAGGATGGCTCAGACTCCAAGGTCGATTGAGACTCGGGCAAGTTAGCCGGCGTGAGCCTCGGAGGGGTCAAAAGAGGGTTTCGTGTCGATCTATCAGAACGAAGAGTAGATAGGCGTTCAGAGAGAGAGGTCGGAAGACGGAAACTGGAACGTGACGATGGGGTGCGTGGTTCGGAATCCGAAGTCGCAAGGTCGAGGTTGAGCTCAAAGTTGTCAAAGTTGAGTTCAACATGCGGATAGGCATAGCCAAAGTCGTCGGTCTGTGAGCGAGACATTTGCGCCGGGCGTGCAAAGGGGGAATGGCGAGAGCCAAAGTTGTGGAGCGAGGTGCGAGCGCGCTGTAAGCGCGAAGGTCGGTGGAGGCCGGTGTCTATGTCTTCTGCATGGTCGGAACGGGGGTTGGACGAGCGGAGCATCTGGGAGAGCCTATGAATGGAAGACGAGCGAGCGGCACGTGGGCGTGGACGTGAGGCGGGCGACGGTCGGGGAGACGAAGAATGTGGGCGGATGTCATGGTCGTCGGCGTGGTCGTTGTCGGGGGTGAGGCCCGAGGAAGCGGGCAGCGAGCTGCGCCAGAAAGACTCGCGGCGAGATGATGGGCCATCGGTAGGCGGCGAAGGCGTCGCTGTGGACGCGGCCTGACCCATGGCGGGATGCGGACACGGAGAAGGATAGATCAGCAGCGGAAAGTGCTCAGCCGATGGTGCGAGGATGGTAGTGATGATACGGCGGCCAGGATGGATAAGAGCGAGGTCGAAAAGGGGGCCAAGGAAGAAGAAGTAGAAACAAAAGAGGCGTCAGGCAGGACGAAGGAGTCGAGCTGTCGACAGGCTGACGACTTGTACACTCCCGCTGCCGCTCCGCTGAGCGCACCTCCGCTGGAGCAGTCGGCCATGGGAGAGCGCCAAGCCAAAGAGGATGGCTCGCGCTGCTGAATCAATCTATTTGAAGATCGTTTCAATCTTGCTGCACCAGCGCTATAACAACTTGTCGATAATTACTTGATAACCCCCGTCCGACGCTCGTTCGTTCTGCTTGGTTTGTAACGCACAGATCGGCGGCCCCTCGACCATTTGCAGACCAGCGTGCAGCACACGCTCTCCCTACCAAACAAGAAGCAGCTTCCCGCCCACTTGCGGATCCAAAAACTGCCGCTAAGCTTCAGCCCTGCTTGATCTTGCCGCTTGCTGTCCTGATACTCGAGCAAAAAAACACGACATATCGTATATACGCACTCGTCTCATCCTGAGACACGCTACACTGTACAAACAGTGATACCCCTCCGCTGTCTGTCCACTTTCCTTTTGCACAACCCCCACATTCACAATGCCGCCAACTGCACACCACTTTACTCCGGTCTATCCTCTGCATGAGCCTCAGCAGTCATTTCGTAGCAAGCAATATGCTCCTCCTAGGAAGCGGAAGAGACAACAAGACCCCGACGACGACGATGAAACTGATGATTCCGATTCACACATCGAACTTCTCCAGCCCTCGGTCTCATCTCACGACATCAATGACCCTTACCGTGTTGCCGGATGGCCTGAAAGTATGCCATTGCCTGGATCCTCATTCCCTCATGCCCCTGCTGTCAGACAGAAGAGCCGCCAACCATTGTCCACCAATCTCCAAAAGGAGCTTGCAGCTCTGAACCCTCCCTTGTACGTCCCGCCTCCGGGCGAACAAGATTCCACTCCATCACTTCGCCGTCATCATCTAGGTGTGCTCACTACCATACTGCACACAAGCCTTTTGAAACATGACTTTGTGCGTGCAGGCAGAGCATGGGGTATGATCTTGCGTACCAGTGTCGTTGGTCGACCGTTCGACGTGCGTACACATGGTCGATGGGGGATTGGTGCTGAAATTTTGATGCGAAAATTCTCACCTCAGAACGACTCTCAACAGGAGCTCGGCAACGCATCAACGATAAGTGGTCAAGGGCTGGAAGCAGCAAAAGACTATTACGAACGCTTGATCCTGCAGTTCCCCTTTCAAAAAACAAACCCAAATGCTGTATCATCGCTAACTTTCTATCCTGCAATGTTTGGTCTCTGCATCTATGAGATTCAAGAAAAATGCACTCGGGCTCTTGAAAGCGTTCGTAACTCTTCGCCAGAGATGGATCGATCCGACTCTGAATTGGAGCCAATCCAGGATCAGGATTCAGAAGGTGTCGCTGCCATCAAACGCTCCGAGCTAGACTCTGCAAAACGCCTTGCAGCTCGTATGGATGAGTTGATGTTATCTCCTCCTTTTGACACATACCCTCCACTCTTACAGTTAAGAGGGTCAGTAGCACTTTGGCTAGCGGATCTCTACACGACCACAGCCGAAACAGATGATGGTGATGATGAGAGCAAGGAGCGCGCTTCTGTGGAGCGTTCCAAGGCCAAGAGATGTATAGATAGGATGAAAGCCGCAGGTGTGGCGGTACCTGAACTAATGATGAACGTGCTGGACTGAGATCCAGACCATATGAGATTCCGAGTCGCTGTCATGGTATTCCTCCAAAAAGTCCTCGAGCACATGTTGAAAGCCCAAGCAGATTTCGTCCGTGCTCCAGATTCACCAGCCAATTTTTGCCGTAGACCTGTATCCTACATATCTAATTGTTGCGTGTCACTCATTTTTGTCATTGTAATCTTGTAGAACTTGTTGATATTTTGCTGTCGATTTTGGAATATTCACTCTAGCCACGGAGCATGCAGGCACGTCGCGCTCTTTGTAGGGTCGCCACTACCCAGAGGACTGCGGCCTACAGATCCAACTTCAACGCTGCAACACTGCCGAGGACCACTATCGCAAACAACTCGCCTCGCATACAGACTGTCCGTCAAAACATTCCCGCAGGACTTCGTGGTCTAGCGTCCACGTCTGGCACCAATGACTTCCTCAATCAGCACAACCTTGCCATCAATGACCTCTCCGCACGGGTTGCACAGTTTCACTCCAACAAACAAAAGTTTCGCATTTCTCATGGATCGACCAACAGCACCCGTCAGACATCAAAAGGCCCCCATGTACTCGATGTGAGTGCCTTGAACAAAGTGTTGAAAGTTGATGTCGACCGAAAGATCGCATATGTTGAGCCCAATGTGCCAATGGACAGACTCGTTGAAGCCACATTGCCATATGGTCTGGTCCCTCCAGTAGTCATGGAATTTCCCGGTATTACAGCTGGAGGTGGTTATGCAGGCACTGCAGGCGAAAGCTCGAGTTTCAAACATGGCTTCTTCAATCACACCATTGAGTCGGTCGAGATGATTCTCGCGACGGGTGAAGTGGTCAAGTGCTCTCCAACCGAGAGATCTGATCTCTTCTATGGAGCGGCCGGTGCGGTGGGTAGCTTTGGTGTCACTACACTAATTGAGCTCCGTCTTGAACCTGCAAAAAAGTTTGTCGAGACGACATATCACCCTGTCACCAACATGCAGGATGCAATCGCGACCCTCGAAAAGGCTACAGCAGACCACAGTCTCGACTATGTTGACGGCATCATGTTTTCCAAGACTCAAGGAGCTGTCGTAACTGGACGCATGACCGATGCGCCCACGTCAAATCTTCCCGTACAGACCTTTAGCTCTGCATGGGATCCTTGGTTCTATCAGCATGTCCAAGGTCAGATATCCAAATCCCGAAAGGAACCCGTCGTGGAAGCGGTACCACTTCCCGAATACCTCTTCCGTTATGATCGCGGCGGCTTCTGGGTCGGCGACATGGCATTTAAATACTTCAACTTCCCTTACAACAAGTTCACCCGCTGGTTCTTGGACGACTTCACACATACACGAATGATGTATACAGCTCTGCATGCATCTGGCGAGTCCAAGCGCTGTATCATCCAAGATCTTGCTCTTCCCTACTCCACAGCCGAGAAATTCGTCGATTATACATCATCTGAACTCGACATCTTCCCTCTTTGGCTGTGCCCATTGAAGAGAACGCAGCAGCCCACCATGCACCCCTACACCAGAGAAGACAAGGAACTGATGCTCAACATTGGTGTCTGGGGCTTCGGACCCAATAATCGCGCTGAATTCGTCAAGGCGAACAGAAATCTGGAAACCAAGTTGCGCGAGTTGGGTGGTATGAAGTGGCTTTATGCACAGACTTATTATACTGAGTCTGAATTTTGGGAGCAGTTTGATCGTAAATGGTATGATGAGCTGAGGGAAAAGTACGGTGCTACCAACTTGCCAAGTGTCTATGACAAGGTCAAGGCACCACCGGAGAAGGCAGCTGCTCCTGAGAAGTTCCTTGAGAAATGGCCTTGGGCTGGTTTCTTTGGCATCTGGAAGGCTATCCAATCCAAGACCTATATCCAGGCTAGAAGTGCAGCTTGGAGGCAGTGGGTCAAGTAGCCGGGTTTCGGGAAGATCATGTAAGAATATTACTTGTACGTGTATATACATAAATAGATGCTTAGACATTAAACATGATATAAAAATCCGATACGCCATGCAACCAAAATCTATACTTCCTGCTTCTCTTCCATGCCGGGTGGACTGCCGTTGGATGAGGAAGCTCCTTGTTCGCCAGAGCTTCTTTGCGTCTCGGCAAGATGCTGGTGCCAGTCACTTTGTTCATACGAGAAGGTATTCTCTCCACCCTTACCGTACCAGAGAGGTTCCTTGTTGGCAACCTTGACCACACTGGTCCAAGGACTCGAAGTCTGAGATGCTTGATGGAACAAGACGTCAACCTCTTCGAGACAGCGGCATCCGGTTTCGGGCTAGTACATGATTAGTCGCTGGTGACAACAAAGAAGCTGGAAACAACTTACATAAAAGAAATATATTACTGGTACGAGAGCAGCATTGATGACTGCGAAGATGATGTACGTTCGGTAACCAATGTGATGGAAGGCGATGGGTGCGATGAGCACGACGATGAAGTTGCTTAGCCAGTTACCAGCAGTCGACACGGCATTGGCAGGCCCTCTAATAGCCAGAGGTGTCAACTCGACAGCCCATAGCCATGACATGCCTTGCCAGCCGATGGCAAAGAAGGTGTTATAGACGAAGATGAAGACGACCATGACAATGTGGGCGGAGCTTGAGTCCAGGTAGCTCATGATTGTGAGGATGATGAGCGAGAATGACATGCCAACAGCGCCGAACATAGAGAGGGCACGTCTGCCCCAGAATCGATCGATGCCAATGACGGTGACGAAAGAGGCCAGGAACAATTCGGTCGCACTGCAACCTGCCAGCAGTCTCGCTACCCATGGCTTGTAGTCTGTTTGTGTGCTGAAAATGAGAGCGAGATATTGTGTAAAGAGGTTGATGCCCGTCCACTGCTGCATGACCTGTAGCATGAATGCAAGTATGGTGCGATGCAAATATCTATACTCATTCATTGAGAAGGCAGAAGAGAAGCCACCACGAGCCATCTCAAGAATTGCATCCTTGATCTGGAGGAACTCCTGGCGAACTTCATCGTCATCTGGAGTTGCATCCGAAAGTGCCGATAGAACGGTCAAGGCTCCCTCTTCCCTGCCAGTGAGGATGAGCCATCGAGGAGATTCAGGGAGGAAGATGATGAGCATGAATGCCAACATTGCGGGTACAACCTGGAATGCAGTGGCTACTCTCCACGAGGCCGAGCTGGGAGCAAGCCATGCAAAGGCGAAGTCGACCCAATAGGCCACAGCAACACCAAAGGCAATGCAAGCTCCAGATGAGACCATGAGCATGGTGCCGCGACGATGTGCACGAGTCGATTCTGCTTGCCAGGCTGGCACGGCAGCAGTGTTGAAGCCATTGCCAAAGCCAGCAATGAACCTTCCAGCAACCAATTGGCCATAGGAGTATGATGAGGCTTGAATTACCTTGCCAATTGCCATGAGGATCAAGCCAAGCATAATCATTTGTCTGCGTCCAAGATAGTTGCCGAGGAAGACGGCGATGATGGCGCTGGCGAAGCACTAACATGATGGTCAGAATCTGTTAGCTCATCAAAGCATTTTGTCGTTCATACTCCAATGTTCCATGTCGCATTTGTGATTCCTTGGATGACGGCAACATGGCTGCTAAAGGGTCGTCCAACGGTATCGATCTGTGGAAATCTCTCTCTGAAGGTCGAGACTGTCAGGAGCCCTCCAAAATCACTCTGACCGTAGCCGAAGGCGACAAAGCAAAGTCCAGCTGCCAATGCTATGGCGGTTCGAAGACGCGAGCCTCTCAGACCCAAATATGGAGCCATTGTCGATGTCCGAGATGATTGAGCAGGACTTTACCCATCTCCTCCAAGAAAAGCAAGAGCGACGGACGGGACAAATACATTCTGGCAGACTCTTGCCCCGGCAAGCCTTCACGTCATGAACTCACAAAGACAGCAGTTCACCCAGTGGCCTTGAGGGTTCACAGAAATTGTACAGGGGTGCGATGATAAATCGTGCACGATTTGATCTCATCGGTGACCAGCGTGCGGCTGTCGATCAGCCAGATCCGAACTTTGAATCGGGGCGAACATTTTCAGAAACACCCAACGTTCCTAGTTCTTTGCGGCTCAAAACTCGACTTCACTTTGTCGGCAGTCTTGCCAGAGTGCTTCGGTTCTCGTCAAGAGCACCTCTGTTGCTCCTTCTCCGCGAACGCACCACTTACTGACATTGTATGCCTTGCGTTGCATTCTCCGGACTCGCGTGCACTAACGAATGGCGCATGCAAGATTACGTCGATCTTTCCTGCCGTCTCTCGACCCTAGACACATGCCATGTTAATAACCAGACCACTCCGACCTTCCTTGAATCATCAACACGCAACTCACCAGGTATCGCGACCTTGTACCTCGTCTATCTCGTACATTTCAACATCCCACGCTCCTGCATTCCCCTCACTGAAATTCCCGCTCTGCAAGGGCAGCTGTCGGCACGTCAACAAAGGCTGCAGCGAGTGTTCCATCGGTCGCCGCCGAGCGCTTGCTCACACATTCCACGTGAATATTTATCGGTAGGTAGCTTGTCTGCAACCCAAAATGTCCACCACAGTGCGGCCGGGCCGTCTGGGCCGCGCTTCTAGGACAGCCATGTGTTACACAAGATCCTTCGGAGCTCGACACTGGCTGCCTTCTTGTTGATTATGAGAGTAGCCACGTGCAAATGTCTCGAGCGATCGAGTTGTCGAGTAATCTCGTCCACACACATTCACGGTAGGCTTGTTATGCTGCAGCCGCATTCTCCCATCCGGGTTCCTTCATTGTCTTACATTCTTGACCAAATCATCTCGACTCAGAGTACAAACCCAAATGCACATAACCGACGAATCGTGGTTGATCCTACTCGCACTTTCAGTACCGAATGTCAATGCGATTCCCAGTCTGGATCAGCTCAGCCTGCTCAGCACCATCCCTTGCTTCAGTTTGTGAAGAAAGCTCATGCAGGCTTCAACGCACGAGGACTGTTTCAGCACATCATCTCACGCAGGATTCAACAAACGCTACGTGGGGTTTTGCATTTTTATGTGTGGCCTTGTAGGGCCGTGGCCGTGATGGTCATGCACTTGCCCAAGGGAGGTTTTGCTATAACCGGTGGGGTAGTCCTCGAGGGATATTGACCTGTCACATTTTTTCTTCCAAGATGCTTTGTGGAATCCCTTGTCTCTTTAGGATGCAATGACTTCGTCCTTCGTGGACCCTACCACGGTGCGACCTAATCTCTGCCGTCGGTCTCCATCTGCAGCCAATCAACAAGCATCATTTGGCGACGAGTCTGTATGCTGTGGAAACCATCAGCCCCACTATCAACTGCAGCAGCACCATCAACAGCACATTTTGCAACCATCGCTGGACGATAGCAATGTTCATTTTCACTGGGTGTCTGAGGATACCCAGCCCAGGCGTGAGTCGATGTTGCGCTATGAGAGTAGAAACTACCAGTACTGACATGAATGCAGTGTGGCCGGCTTGGCCAAACACATGGTATTCCCAAGCCTCACCAGGTGCAAGTGGGAACGAACGTACGGTCTCGGATTGGAACAACAGCAGCATATCTCAGGCATACATGATCCCTCCCTTGAGCAATGGGAACTACGTTCAAACAAGCCAGCCGAGTACCGACAACTGGCTTCTTCAGCGCTCGTACCACGGAGCCCAAGATGTGACTGACAACCAGGTTTCATGGACCTATAACCCAGTACATCCCGAGTACAACGATTCACACCGACCCGAGTCTCAGCCCCCCGCACATGATCGACCTCATCGGGAAAGCAGAGCGGATGCGCAATATTCTGATCCAGGAGATGCATGCTTTGAGGCTGTGCCCGTGAGCATGAACCACTACACGTTCGTCTCTCCCGATGAAGGTTTGAGACACGAGGGCTACTATGTAGAGAAGCATGACACTGGTCAATGGGACTGGTCACAGGCTGCACCCAACGTCTTGCCTATTCACCCTCCGCTTCGCACAGATATCGCCATTCGAGACCTTGGCCATCTTGGTGGAACTTCCTACTTCTCCAAGCCAAGTCCATCAACGGTCACACCGCGCAACCAGATATCTCCAACTTCGTCTTGCTGGGACATCGACGACAACGCTAGTCTTGCAACTACAAACACGACAACCCCGACGGACCTCGTGCCTGATCCTCCTACTGAGATGGTAGATCCACCATCGGAGGACATGAACCCTAGCGACAAGACTATGGTGCCACAAAGACGTAACCTCAAAGATCCAAACCATCTATATATGCCGAGGTGGATCAGGGGAGATGGTAAACAGCGAGAGGGATGGTGTGGTGCATGTCGCCCTGGTAAATGGTTGAGTCTGAAGCGTAGCACCTATTGGTGTAAGTGGAATCATTGTTGCTAATCGACGAGTGTGCGCTGATAAGAACACCAGACCACAAGAACTTTTGCCACGGGATCACCGTCATGGGCACGCCCTTCCCACGTCCGACTCGCACTCGAGCCTTGGCCGACGACAAGGGATGGGAAGGATATTGTGGATCGTGCAGCAAATGGATCGTGCTGAACGGTGGGAAGAAGAGTCATACATCTTGGTTCAGACACGCTTACAAGGTATGCTTGTCTGTGTTCTTCGTTATACATGACCAACCGCTGACAGTTCATAGTGTGATCCTTCAGCCGTAGCCAGGAGCCCGCCATCCAGGGAACTCATATATTGATCTCAGAGCGAGACAACAACGATTTCCACAACCATGAGCTCAGTGCTGTTAGCATCTCTCACTCCATGTTCGACTCTACCCAGACCTGGTTTCAAACCACCTCATCCCAACACTCAAGACACATGTCTCTTCTCCTCGGTGGCCTTTTGTATTTTTCAGAGCTGGTTGATTCCCATTGTTTTTATATCGCTCGACGCTTTCATTTCTCCCATTTTGATAGTTTCCATCTTTATTTTTCTTATTTCCGTCCACGGTCACGATTCTTTGCTTGCAAAGGGGTCTTTGGATGGAAAGAGCATTGGCAGCAATTCTCACGGCGTTCCTACCTGTTCGGTTGTTTTCAATAGCGATGCATGCATGCGGTTATAGCTCGCTCTGCTGTTTTTTTCTTTCTCTCTCTTGGGTTTCTCTATTTTCCTGCTATCTCGGCCTTTCCATCAATTCGCAGTCTTCCTTTCGTCAATTTTGATGGTGTGATTCAATGGGCCTTTCTCGTCTGTGATTGTATGCAATGCCACAACCGTGTTCACCGCTCCATGGAACCTTGACAGCGCATGAGTATAGGCGGTGAAGCCGTGAGGCCGAAGACAACACACCTTTCTAGTTTTCGAGAAATGATCTGGCCATAGATTCTAGGAAAGAATGACAATCTAGACTGTGTTTCCAGGCTTCGTTCAAGAAGGCTAAAACAACTAACAGGTGCTTCTGGGTGTCTTGGGTAGAGGAGAGGGTATAAGGCTGCATCAAAAGGCTCTCATTCATCGCCGATCCTCTGCACTCCTGTCCACCGGCGTGGCACCCAACATCCATCCAATTCCAGACGCCAGACCACCGGTCACGGTGTTGGCAATCATGTCTCGCCTACGCACTCTGCCAGCATCGTCCATGCCTTCATGCACTGCCTCACCGGTCGAGTCTGTCTGCTGTGCATACATCTGGGATTGCTGTTGTTGCGATGCAGCGCTCGCACCAGCACCACCACGCAAGGGGAATGCATTCCTACTGAACGCCTTTGCCGCGCCTCGGGCCACATCGAATAGGCCCATGGGGGCTTCTTCGTCGGCGCCGCGTCTGGCCTCTGCATTCGAGCGGCCGACTTCACGGCGGGGCTGTCCAAATACCATGCCCTCGGTTGACACGTCTGCGAAGCCTCCGGGCACGCTGATACGCTTGTCCGCGCGGTCGTCGAATTCTTCTTCTGCTTCTGTTTCTGCTGCGAGCAGGGCATTGGTTTCTTCTTCGCATCGGCGCCATATATTGAGGACTTCGGAGAGGGAGGCGGGAGGAGCGAGGAGGAGGGCTAAGCTTAGCAGTTCGGTGCGTTGATCTAGACGGCGGAGGGTGGGTTGGGCGTTTGATTGTGGTCTGTAGCGGCCGGCGAGGAAGGCTGCTCTCCAGGACACATCGTCTTCTTGCACCCCTGAGTGCTCCTCTGTCGTTGATGATGGGATGGTGTCTTGCGGAGCCAGTCTGTTGACGACATACGAGTATGCAGTCTCGAAGTCGCCGACCGTGAGTGACGCCTCGACGCACATGTAGATGACCCTCTTCTCGGCGACCGAAAGCTTGGTCTGTCTATCGTTGTCCGATTCTAGACTTCGATCAATGAGATCGCCATCGGCATTGCGTAGTGGTAGACCAGCTGCTATCAGGTTGCGACCAATTCCTATAAGGTCATCGAGTTTTGTGTAGCTATTGGCGTTCTGCTCGAGCAGCTTGGGAAGGAGCGACAGAGGATCCAAGCTAGCGCGGATATTCACGGGCTGGAAAGGAACACCGTGTTGCAACGTTAGTGAATAGAAAGACATGGAGTGTGTGGCTGCGATCAGTGCCAGAACTTTCTTGAACTCGGCGCTTTGGGGGAATTGACTTTGGCAGTGCGTAATTCTAGCTTTGGTCAGCAGTGTGAGAGAAGAAAGATTATGCTTTGTCAACATACAAGTCTTGGGCTTTCTTCATACTGCCCCTTGTTTTGTTTCCGTTGCTAGCGTTGTCGTAGAGTTGCATTGCCTGATCGAGTATAACCTTTTCTATATCTTCTGACCCGATTTGGCGAGTGTCGGAGGGAGAGAGGTATAGACGATCGACGAGTGAGTGACCTATATCACAAGCATGTCAGAACTTTGGTCTCTTTGCAAACGATAATAAGAGAAAAGAGTGAAAGTATGATTGGTAGCTAGTGATCGGAGATGTGCAAGATCCTATCAATGTCCGAAGCAAGACCTTCATCAGCAGACTTACATCCACTCGAGATGAGCACCTTGAGTAACTCGCGTTCAATTACTGTCTTTTCAATCCGGCCAAAAACGCCAGCACCTTTGCGACCTTGGTCTTCGAGTTCAATGTTCCAGTTCCACAGCCAAAGCAGTTTGTCATAGTCATGCTGCCATTGCTGCTCATCGCGTTTCCCTCGAGCAGCCAAGCCGTGCACAATCTTGAGCAGGAGAGCTAATTGTTCGTCCTGGTCGGAGAAGAAGCGCAACTTTGCAACGTTGAGTATTGAGATGCTGTGGCCTAGGCCAGAGAGCTGATAGGCCGAGTAGACCATCATCTGTAAAAGCATGTAGGTTTCGAGTTTGGGAGTGGCCAGAGGATGCTCGGGGCGTAAAAGGACATCTGGTTCGAGGTATATGGTTGAGTCGGTGGCATGTAATAGTTCAGCGTGCTTGTCGACCTTGGGTAGCTGTTTGACACTAGTGGCGAGTTCTGGTGGAGGCTCGAAGTCAAGCAGTTGAGCCAGACGGACAAGAATTCCGTGAGCGCCGTCTATGGTCTCTGGACTATCGGCTTCGGCAGCGTAGCAAGAAGCAAAGGCAGCCTGTGCATACTGACGTTCGAGCTTGGGTTGAGTATCATCATCGAGATAGTCTTGAGGATTGTGAAAGCCGCCTAGATCAACATCTCCAGGGCCGCCCCATTCTTCAATGAGGTTGGTGACAAGCGGAAAGTTTGTTACGGCATTGTGGACCATCCATTCGAAGACGTATTCCCAGTCGTGGCCCGTCTTGTCTTCCTTGGATACACCATCGAGTTTGATAAAAGCAGTGCGTGGAGGAGAGCGGATGACGTCTTGCTCGGTGGGCTTGGATGCTTGTTTGTTGTCAAGACGACGTCTCTTGCGTTCGGTGTGGCCGTACATCCAGGGACCAACCATGGCTCTTGTATCTCTAGCGACTAGACCTTCGGATTCGGTGGCTGAGGTGATGTCGTGTTCGATGTTGGTTACATTGTCAAGCAACAGGTCGATACCTTGCTGGCCGTCTAGTTTCTCAAAAGCGGACAGAGTTGGTGGGTCTTTGGTGTCGGGGTAGTAGTCGTAGCGGAGACGCAGCAGGGGCAGGACAACCGAGACGTACCAAGTACGCAGGAAGTCGTTGGTGTCGAGGAAGGGCTCTGCCAGGCGTGGCACCAGAGCGAGGAGGCCCGTCTCGTTGTCGATGCGGTTTGCTCGGTGGACGACGAAACGAGTCAACAGGTCGTTGGGCGCATGAGGCGGGAATGCTGGCGGACTGAGGTCTGCGATGGAGAGCTTGTTGACGCGCCTTTGAGCCTGGTCGGGTGACAGAGAGGCCACGGGTGCCGTGTCGACTTGCAGGGGTTCCTGCTGCTCCAGGTAGATGCGTGTGGCGACCTCGCGAACATAGGTCGTGTACAGGGTAGGGTCGACCGTCTCTGGCATATAACTCAGCACGATGCGCAAGACCAGCTCGGGCGACAGCACATCGAGACGCAGCGGCGTGAAGGCATGCAGTGCGCGGATGTTGGCCTCGCTGGCATAGTGCACCGTCAACAGTATGCACTGCGCCGACGACAGCGCCTTTGCTTCTGTGCCCGCCATGTCCACGATTTTGTTGCAAAGCATCCAAGTCGAGCCATGCCGACCACTTCAATGTCCGCGACCTGTCGCTTGCGTCACAGCGCCCGGCCCAGGCCCAGGCGCTCGACTGGCTCGACTGACTCACCCTGCACATGGCTTCAACAATACACGACTAGAGTACAACAACTTGCGTCTGCCAATTTCAATACTACAGTACCACCTCGCTATAGCAATCATCCGTACAACGATATCCTCGATCGAGCGATTTTTTTCAGCCATTCATCAAATTCGCCATACAACTATCGTTATTCCTCGCTCTCTCGATATATCGCTGCCTCTAAGGCCAATTATCGCTATACCGAATTCGCTATAGCGTCTCCGGAGCCTCGCCGGCGACGCGCAATTACCATTAAGCAACGGATAGCTCTTCGTAGCCACGCGCAGCAGCACCGCGCTCTTAACTAAGTACAGCTAGCTAGCTAGTTCGAACAGCAATTCGGACATCGACCGTCGTAAGGCACTATCTCTAAGAGCCTCTTAGCGCGCTTTAGCGAGCTAGACTAGCATAACGACGGCCCCTCGTAGAAGAGGCTTCGTACGTAGCACTAGCTAGAGCTCGAGGCGTGCCTCTACGAGTA